>SNQJ01S0000635.1:133523-181397 GCA_010110895.2 Picea sitchensis
CTTGCCTTATGAATGCCAGTTTCTCTCATGTCTTTGTTTACACTGTGTTAGAGCAGCTCGGAATTGGAGGATCCAGTCGAGCTGTAGCTATTATAGGATGATGTTGTAATGGATCACTGTAATAGTTACAGAGCCTCTAATCATTCCCTGTGACTTCCTTAATGCTGAATGACTTGGAATTGGAGGATCCAGTCAAGTCTTCTTTCAGTTCCTTGAAGCCTTGAACCAGGAGGATCCTGCGTTCAGAGTTTTTCCCCTACAAACAGTTGCAAGCCTGATGCCCAGAGTTGTTTGTTCATTTTCTCCTAAGTCTTCCCCCTGCTCATCTTTGATTAACCCACTGGCTGAAGTTAGGATTCTATACCTCCTCTGTTTCTTATGTGCTAGACTCAGTCCCTGAGTTAGAGTGATACCTCCTAGAGCCATTATCTCCATTTGATCACCCTTTATAAACAAATTGTGACATAAAACTGATGGGCGTTGGGCTCTGCTCCTGCAAGCAATCCAGGAGTGACTTCTGACACTAACACCGCCTATGCAGTAAAACCTTCCGAGATAACGTACTCTGAAGCAATGAATGTCTACCTCACAAGAGAAGTAAAACCATAAGCCAACACTATTGTAGAATGTTTCTTCTTAAATATCCATGACTCGGGAATTATTCCAGTGAGTTATGTTTTAACGAGAAGGGAAGCTTCCAACCAAACGACAGGGAAAAAATGAAAGGAAACTGAATTTCAGAGAAGGGTTGGTACTGTGAGACAACCAAGGAGATGCATACCCTTAAGAACGTTGTAAACCTTGACCGAAAACCAGAGGGATGGGCCATTATGATAACTATCTAGAAAAACAATAACCAGTTCTCATACTAATGCAAAGTGAGGGTGCATGTTTTTTTTCATACCTGATCAGTGCAATAGGAGAATGGAATGCCTGGAGCTCCCCTACTAGTAACCAGGTCGATACATACCACTGTGCTTGACAATAATGGAGGAACGGATATCGCGTAGTGAAAAAACACCCAACTTACTCCATAGGAAAACGTTACAACGACCTGTCTTGGTATTTCCATAGGGGTTTTAGTGAACGCTATGGATTAGTACCATCCCATGTGACATGGCGGAGGTGGTTGGTCTTCATTGGTCACAGTGGCTGATAGGTAACACGTTGGGTACTTAAATTAGTGTATGACACTCTTGTTCCAACTTCATGCTAATTTATTGCAGGGTATGAAATGCAATTAAGTAGGGTCACGTCCTTACCCCCGAAATCGCACCCCTCTCATCCAGTCGAAGGTGATACCTAACAGGCCTACCACATTATCATTTAGGAGGGGTAACAATTTCTTTGGGGAAATCGTAATGATGCCCAACTAGTGTTCATCTGACTAACAGGTCGTTAGCGATTAGTACTTTGTGTGACACAACATGTTAATGATAATCGAAATCTTAATTGCAACCAGTGTCCACAAGGCCTAGTATTCGGCCAAGTAAAAGAAATGTAAAATCCCATTGTATTAAAGCCTGAAATCCTATGTTTGAAGAAACATGTTTTAAAACTCAAAGTATAAACCTATAGACCCTACAGGATACAAGCTGCGACCATACTCAAGGGTGATGGTATTTTCTCGTGGGGTCTCCTTTGTTTACTAATGTGAATGTTTATGCATAAAGTGGAGATATCTATAAAGGTCTTATATGTAATATAAATAATAATACATATGGGAAATATTGTAATACTAGTATGTATAGGAATTACAATAGTATAAGGCTAGTAGGTTTTTACTAACCTTTATTAATCTTTAAATATCCGAGAGACTAGGGTATAGAAAATTTTACCCAAACCTTTATGTATAGAATTTTATGTATAGTGTGAAAATCCCAGAAAGAAAATCGATTAGTTATAGCGGCAGTTAGTTGTATTGATAACGGATAAATACACAACCTTGCAAAATAATTAGTGACGATAATTACATGTATAAATTAAATGTAAGTCTTTCGTGGTAAGTTGTTTGAAAGAGAAGGAAGTTAATGCCCCTAAGATTTTATTTTTAATTTGGTAAATTTGGGGAACATTACATATGGTATCATAGAAAAGGTTACATCACTTGGACCTTAAACAGGGCCAAAATATTTGTTTAGCACATATTTACTATTTTATGAAGAACTAACAAAACAATTGTTGTTACAAACATAAAAAACTTTATTTATGTTTTGATCATGGTAGCATAGTATGAAGCAGAGATCGTACTTGAGGATAATCCTGAGCAGAGACCTCCTGAAAAATAGAGGCATAACAGTGACAGAAGTTCACCAACTAAGGTTTTGGAAACTATGAGAAATATCATTGTGGAACTGCAAGTTTTCAAGGCAGAGAATGAGAAACTGAAAAAAGTGCAACAAGAAAAACATGAGGTAAATGAGTTATTTTTGCATAGCATAGTAACAAAGAATATCCCAAAGGACAATAATGAAGAAGAAGAGGTCAATAAAAAAGCCTCTAAAAACTCAATTCCTGAAGGAGAAAAAGGGGACAACTCTTCTGAAGGTACACCATGAGTAGAAGATAAAACAAACATAGGAAGAAAAAGGAAACAGTTGGATCACCTGGAGGGAGAGTTTAAGAAAATCAAACCATCCACCTTTGACGGGGAATCCAGAACAGGGGAGGAGGCTGAAGCATGGTTATTGGACATAAAAAAAGTATTTCTAAATCTACAATTGTTCCAACAATATGAAGGTCAGAATGGTCGTATATAACCTGAAAGGAAAAACAACCATATGGTGGCAGGATCTGAAGTTGGTCAAGGGCCTAAAGGAAAAGTAGATGGAGTGGTCGGATTTTAAGAAATACTTTAAGAAATAGTATTTATCCAAAAGTTACTGTGAAAGAAAAACTAAAGAGTTTTATGACCTATGACTCGGTCAAATGTCCATGGATGATCTGATAAACAAATTCCTGGAATTATTAAGGTTCGTGCCTTATATCCGGGAGGAGAAAGTAAAAATCCAGCGGTTCCTAAGTTGTTTACCACAGTCCTATAAAGACATAATCGAATTCGATAACCCTAAGTCCTTGAGTGAAGTTTTCAGGAAGGCCTGAATATGTTATGACCAATACAAACAGTGGTTGAAATTTCCCACTACTTGGAAAGATAAGAAACAAGACCGAATGAATCAACATAAGAAGGGATATGAACTAGCCCCTTTCTGGAATGCAACAAAGAGTTTTCCAAGGAAATATTTTCATACCAATAACCAGAACACACAAGGAGGTGGTAAACCAACCAATCTAAGCACAAAGAAGTTTTGGGATAGCCCCAGGGAACCGTTAAAATGTTGGGAATGTGGAGAACCTCACTTAAGGAGGAACTATCCACGTTTGAATTCAGCATCTAGGAATGCGGTTCACAAGCTATAGAAAGCCTCCACAGTGGGAGATGTGTGCAGAAGTTTACATCGGATAAATGTAGTTGTGGATGGCCGACAAGATAATCACCAGTCCACTATAGTGGAAATTGAAGGTAAAATTAGCAATACTCGCATTTCTGTTTAAATTGATCCTAGAGCCACGTTGAGTTATATTGCTCCTAGTGTAGTGGATTCCAACAAAATTAATAAAACAAAACTTGCAAAATCTTGGCTAGTACAACTAGCAACAGGGACAAAAAGAAAAGCATCTGATTTTATTTCCAACTATGAGTTTAGTTTAGGTGGTCAAAAGATAAAAACAAATATGAACATTTTATCGTTAGGGTCTTATGACATAATTATTGGAATGGGCTGGTTAGAAAGGAATAAAGCAGTTTTAGATTGTTATGAAAAATCACTCAAGTATAAAGACAAAAATGACATTGTTAGGACAATTCAAGGCTTGTGAAAACCAATATCAGTTAGGCAGATTTCAACAATGCAATTTAATAAGTGCATGAGAAAAGGTTGTCAAATTTATGCTATCCAAATGACAAATCTGTTGGAAAAAGCAAATCAACCAAGTTTAGAGGATTTTGTCGTCTTGCATGATTTTAGAGATGTTTTTGTTGATGAGATACCTTAATTTCCCTCAAGGAGAGAGATAGACTTTTCTATCGACGTACTACCTGGTTCAACTCATATATCTAAGGCGCCCTACTGAATGAGTTTACCCGAGTTAACACAATTAAATATTCAACTACAAGAATTGTTGGACAAGGAATACATTCGTCCAAGTGTCTCACCATGGAGAGCACTAGTCCCTTTTGTTAAAAAGAAAGAAGGAACCCTAATATTATACATTGATTATAGACAATTAAACAAAATGATGATTAAAAACAAATACCCCTTACCTAGGATCAATGATTTGTTTGATCAAGTAGGTGGGACAAAGATTTTTTCTAAATTGGATTTAAGATCTGGTTACCACTAGTTTAGAATAAAATATGAAGACATAAGTAAAACAACATTCAGAACGTGATATGGCCATTACGAATTTGTTGTTATACCGTTTAGTCTCACTAGCGCACCAACAACATTTATGTTTTTAATGTACAACATTTTCACTCAGTACTTGTATAAGTTTGTTTTGGTATTTATTGGCGATATCCTACTGTATTCTAAAACAGAAGAAGAACACGAAGAACACCTAAGGATAGTACTGCAAACTTTAAGAAAACACAAAATGTATGCTAAATTCGACAAGTGTGACTTTTATCAAAAGAAAATACAGTACCTAGGACACATAATATTTGAATAAGGTATTGCAGTCGATCCTGAGAAATAAGAGCCATCATGGAATGGCTGATCCCTAAGGACGTAGAGGACATCTGGTCATTCATGGGAATCATTGGATATTACCGCATATTTATAGAGGGATTCTCCAAGATTTCATACCATATCACATCATTACAAAATAAGGGAACCAAGTTTAACTGGTAAGAGAAATGCCAGGACGGTTTTATTAAGTTAAAGGAATTGTTAACAACTGCACCCATTTTAAAGGTAGCAGATTCGGACAAAGACTTCACGGTCTGTGTGGATGCGAGTAAAGAAGGTCTAGGTGGTGTCCTAACTCGAGAAGGACATGTTATTTCTTATGAATCCCGAAAACTAAAGGAGCACAAACGAAACTACGCCACTCATGACTTAGAATTAGCAACTGTAATACACGCTTTAAAGATGTGGTGACACTATATAATGGGAAGAAATATTTTGTTATTGACTGATAATAGTGGGGTAAAATTTTTTTTTGGTCAACCAAGCCTTAACGCAAGGCAAGCAAGATGGTTGTCATTCTTAAGCGAATACGACTTTGAGTTAAAACACATCAAGGGTAAGGAAAACAAGGTGGTTGATGACCTAAGTAGAAGAACTCATGGGTTGTTTGAAATGAACATTAGCAGGGATGAAAGTGATCTTGAGAAGAGGATAAAGGTTGCAAGTAATAATGATGAAAATTACACTAAAACAGTGCCAGATTTATGAAATAATGCAGAAAATTTAAACAAAACATATCGGAGTTTAGATAGAAATGGTCTACTAAGATTTAAAAATAGATTATACATACCAGATTCTACTAAATTAAAGTTAACAATTTTAGATGAAGTACATAAAAAACCATATTATGGTCATCCAGGATACAAGAGAACAGTGACAACACTAATGAAGTTATTTTATTGGCCTAATATGAAAGGCAAAAAAGAAAAATCCTTATCTAGGTGCCAAGATTGTCAACAGGTGAAAGTTGAACACCAGCACCCAGCCGGCCTGTTGCAGCCTCTACCTGCGTTGGAATGGAAATGGGAGACTATATCACTGGATTTTATTACAGGTTTGCCTAGAAATCCAAATCATAATTATTCAATTATGGTAGTAATTGATAATCTTAGTAATTATGCACACTTTATTCCTGTAAAGTTTATTTTTAAATCTATTAACATCTCTGAAATATTCATGAAATAAATTTTAGACTACATGGTATTCCTAAAATGGTGATTTCAGATAGAGACGTAAAATTTACATCTACGTTTTGGAAAGAATTGTTTGCAGGGTTAAATACTAACTTGAATTTCATCACTAGTTATCATCCACAAACGGATGGGCACACCGAACGAAAAAAATCAAATCGTGGAATATATGCTACGAATGTCCGTAAGGACAAAACCAAACAAGTGGGAAGACTACCTGTACTTGGTGGAATTTGCGTACAACAATGGTTACCAAACATCAGATAAGATGAGCCTCTTCGAACTACTATATGGAAGAAAGTGTACAACCTCGATTAGCTGGGATAACCTAGTTGACAAACTCATGGTAGGACCAGAAATGCTCTAGGAAATGGAGAGTACGGTAAGAAAAGTACAGCAGAATTTAAAAGAAGCATAGGACAGACAGAAAAGTTACATAGACCTGAAAAAAAGACACCAGGAATTCCAAGTGGGAGACCACGTTTATTTAAAGGTCAAAGCCAGAAGAAGTTCACTAAAGCTAGGGAATTGTTTCAAGATGGCACCCAAGTTTTGTGGCCCTTTCGAGATCTTAGCTCGAATTGGACCCATGGCATATCAACTTGCACTTCCTACAAATCTGAAAATTCATAATGTATTCCATGTTTCATTGTTAAAGAATTATCTTCGTGATCCTAGTAATATGATCAATTGGAACTTGGTGCAGGTGGAACGAGAAGGCGAGTTCCAAGAGGAAATTCTATGCATTTTGGAAAGGAGAGAAATAACACTACGAAACAGAGTTGTTGCCCAAGTAAAAGTGCAATGGAAGCCCTTTAGTCCTGAAGAGGTCACTTGTTAGTTGGAGGGATATTTGTAGAAATATCATCCAACCCTGTTCTGAGAAAGGGATGAACACTAAGGACAATGTTGTACTGAAGGGGGAAAGGATGTAACATCCCCAAAAATAAATTATTTTTAAGTCTGAGAAATAGTTAGGAATTTATTTCCGTTTTTGGTAAATTTGAAATTTGAAATTATTGCCATTTATGGAAATTCATAATTTCGAATTTGGTTGATTGTAAATTATGATTATGAATGTTGGGAAAAGATTTGATTTTTCCGAACAAACTCTTTGACTATGACACTTGTAAAAAACAAATATTTTTAGATTTATTAGTGATGGACAAATGGAACACCCAAGTTGACATCAACTGACCATGAATCCATGAGTGGGGAACATGTTGGAAATACCTCAGGGATGAATGTTACAAGTGGAAAATCAGGAATTTGGCCATTGGCACCCCCTGAATATCAAGGATTTGTAAAGATGTGAAAATTCCCAAAGGGAAAAGACCTAGGCACAAATGCTTTGGGCATATATAGCATATGGGAGGAGGGAGGACGCTGCCAAGTATGCTAGGGAAAATAAGATCACTTCCTGTTATGACCACTATTTGATGTGTGTGAGGCAAGGAGAAGTTTTCTGAAAAACTGAAGGACTATAGCTGAGGAGGAGTTCTGAAATTCGCCCTCATGGATTCATGATCAAGATAGGGGGTGAACAGAGCAAGTAGATTGGTTGTTTCATTCTAAGGTTGGAAGTAACTTGGTTGTTCCATTTTTTGTTTGACAACTGTTCAAATATGTCTATCTACTCTTTCTCTGATTGAATGTTATTTTGAATTAATGGATGATAGAATATAACTGTTTAATTCTGGATGAATTGTTCTATTTATTAATTTACTGGTGGAACAGAATAATTTGTAGGATAAAATCTTACATTTTAATTGTATGCGTTGAGTAAACTTTCTATGTATCTTAGATGGAAATGGAATTGAATTATAGAAATATATTAGGATATGCATCTAAGTTAAATGGATTCAATACTCTATTAATCCTAACATCATACACATGGGATTGTGTACGTATAGGAAACCAACTGAAGGGATAGTAGTTGCCTATATTGTTGCAGATAAATACAAAGAGATATATTAATTGGTCAAGAATATCATACAATGCAATTTCCCAAACGAGACTTGGTATGAAATTACATTATGTGTGTGTGTAAGATACATGTACAAGATTTGAGAAATAATCAACATCTAAATTATTCATACAACAATTTTTATCAAGGCTTGGACACAAGAGAAATTCAAGCAAATCTCCCATTATTAAGACTATGCAATGACAATGTACAGTTTAATTATTTCATATTAAACTATAAAGGAAGTTTTTTTGTTGTAATTAATACCAATTCACAGTGCACAGACTGTTTAGAGTTAACCACGATATTCATATGGATGAAAGGACATCTGCAAACTCTATTAATAAGAAGAATAGAAGAATTGTATATCGACAGGCTTGGAGCAAATAAACGCAGTCATGTTTCATTTCAATAGTGCAAGAGAAAAGTATTGTAACTCAAATACCTAAAACTTATTAGATGTTCCAAAGACGAACAATTAATCAAGTGAGTCTTCAATTCTACACAATATTGCGTTTATAAATCTCTAATAGTGAAATCTCATTTAGTAGGGGGTTTTCCCTATTATCTTTCTTTAAAATATGAATACACATTTAACCAGTCATTACAGGAGTCTGGTATAAACTCCCACGATATCTGCATTCTAGGACAGAATTGTTTCTTTCAATAAAACCTGGGTTAAAAAATTTAAGTGTGCTGTAAAAATGAAACTCGAGTACCTTTTGCACAGGAGGTTGTCCAAAACTCCAGAGACTTCGAATGCACGCAGACCTGTAAGGAAATCAAGAAGAATTTTAATTATTGCTAAGTCAACAATAAATATAATTCAAAGACGGAATGTAGAATAATTACCAGGGAAAAATGATTTCAAGAGAAGCAACGCAGATGAATATAAATATTCCACTTGGCTTGCGGTTCTGGGAGAAAATGTCATTTTCCCTCTTTGCATTAGTTAGAAAGTCACCGATAGACCAAATGGGTGGAGTGGGCTAAGGATCACCTTATGGTTACCCTTGCAGTTAAATAAGGGTCCCATCAATAGATTATAGTAATCAAACTTTAATCATTCTTTTTAGGAAAATAAATAAGAAAGAAGAAATCGTACACCCAGAATCATAAATAGCATACAATATGAAACATACTCCACAAAGAATGCACAAATCTGGATCACAGATAGTTCTAGGATATTTTTTCCCTCATATTTACAAAAGAATTACAAGATTGATGACAAAGATCAACGAAACCAGGTTCTGGATTACCTAAATCCCTATTCCTTTCTACATATGAAATGCGGGCTTTTAGACAAATTAATGACCGGATTTACAGAACGAAGAACAATGTTAAAATTCACTAAGCTCATTAATATTTGAAATAATTTACAGTGGGAATATTAACCTTGTAACTGTGCTTGTACAGGTATGAACATGATGAATAGAATCATCCTTGATTTAAACAAATCTTACATAGCAGTCGAGAAATCCTCACCATAGTTACATATTTGACCTGAGACTACACAACCTGGAATCCGAGTATAAAATTCTAAACCAAATCGGAACCTACAGAGAACAGAGTAGGGGACAACCAAGAATAAGTCAAAGAAACAAAAAGTGAATCCCTTATTCTTGATAGAGAACCCTCGCGAGGAAAATTATGGGTTACACAGGAACACTCGCATTGGATTTATTTAGGAGCAACTTTAATAAAAGTTAACCACCGGTTTTGTAAACGAAAGGTATTCCGTGAGCATTTTCGAAACAAATACCAAGTTACACCTTAGGGTAATGACTAAAGGTATTGTCGGTTGCCAGAACCCTAATATTTTGGAACTATCCTCAAATAATAACTGGAAACCGCCTATGTAGCAAAAAATTTCGAGATAATGGACTTTGAAGCAGTGAATGTCTACCTCAAAGGAGAAGTAAAACCATAAGCCAACACTATTGTAGAATGTTTCTTCTTAACTATCCATGACTCGAGAATTATTCCAGTGAGTTACATTTTAACGAGAAGGGAAGCTTCCAACCAAATGATAGGGAAGAAATGAAAGGAAAACGAATTTTAGAGAAGGGTTGGTACCGTGATACAACCAGGGATATGCAAACCCTTAAGAATGCTATAAAACTTGACCGAAAACCAAAGGGATGGACCATTATGATAACTATCTAGAAAAACAATAACCAGTTCTCATACTAATGCAAAGTGCGGGTGCATGTTTTGTTTCTTACCTGATCAGTGCAGTAGGAGCATGGGACGCCTAGAGCTCCCCTACTAGTACCTAGGACCGGACATACCACTGTGCGTGACAAGAATGGAGGAACATATATCACGTAGGGAAAAAACGCCCAACTTACTCCATAGGAAAATGTTACAATGACCTATCTCGATATTTCCAGAGGGGTTTTATTGAAGGATATGGATTAGTACCATATCATGTGACATGGAAGAGGTGGTCGGTCTGCATTGGTCATAGTGGTCAATAGGTAACTCTTGGGGTACTGTTGCAGGTGACCATTAATGGGTTAGCTAGGAAACTTAAATTCACGTATGACACTCCTATTCCAACTTCATGCTAATTTATTGCAGAGTATGAAATGCAGTTAAGTAGGGTCATGTCCTTCCCCCCAAATATCACCCCCTCTCATCCAGTCGATGGTGTTACCTGGGAGGCCTACCACATTATCAGTTAGGAGGGGTAACCATTTCATTGGCGAAATTGTAATGGTTCCCAACTTGTGGTCAGCTGACTAACAGGTATTTAGTGATTAGTACTTCGGGTGACACAACATGTTAATGATAATCAAAATCTTAATTGCAACCAGTGCCCACAAGGCCTAGTATTTGGCCAAGTAAAAGAAATGTAAAATCACATTATATTAAAGCCTCAAATTCTATGGTTGAAGAAACATGTTTTAAAACTCAAAGTATAAACATATAGACCCTATAGGATACAAGCTGCGACCATACTCAAGGGTGATGGTATTTTCTCGTGGGGTCTCCTTTGTTTGCTAATGTGAATGTTTATGCATAATGTGGAGATAGCTCTAAATGCCTTATATGTAATATAAATAACAAGGCTACATGGTAGCAAATACCTGCGGAAGTTTGAATACATGAAAACAATGCAAGAGAGTAATTCATAGTAAGAAATTAAAATGTTTTAAAAATAGTATAGATAATATATTGCTAATGGTATCTACAGTTATATTCACATAGTAAGATATGAATATAAAATGAAAATGTTATTTAAATAAATTTGTAGTAAAAATATGAAATTTGTAGATTATTCAAACTTTAAATTTAATTTTATTTTGATTTAAAATGAAGTTATAAATATTTATTTTGTAATTTTATTTTGATTTAAAAATGAAGTTATAAATATTTATTTTGTCAATAGTAAGCTTCTTTTAATGTTTCATTAAAAAAGTTTCATTTTCCACCCAAGTGCATGGACACATGACACAGTTATGTAAATTGCTGCCTAGCTTAGGACTGATGATACTTTAATAAAACATGAAACATTAATTTTTTTTATTACTCTCAAGAGGGCGCAGTAAATGTGCAATAAGACCTCAATTTTATTTGCTAATAACATAACAAATAAATAAATATATATTTAAAAAATAATAAAATTTAATACTTAATCTAAAACTATAGAAAAAACTCAACACATTTTTGGTAAACAAAGAAAATAAATAATATTTTTTATTATTTAGAAATTAATATAAATTAATTTATTACAATTAAGCTTCATCAAAGCAAAGGAACATGGAGTGAATATTACACTCCATGTTCCTTTGCTTTGATAGATGGAAAATGAAATGTAAGTAGCTAAAAACATAAAAAGAGATATTTAATATTATTTTAATATTATTGAATGTATCCACTTTATCCATAAAAGTCTACAACATAATAAATAACATTACAATTGCATTGAAAAGAGTGAAGGCTGCACAAGATCCTTAAAGTCTCACAATAATAAGAGATGAGATAAATCACATTTAAAATTTTACTAAAAATATTATTTATCAAAACTTTGGTAAAATGGATACATATTTTATGGTCAACCATTGATTAATAGTTAGTCAACACTAACTCAATGCTATATACCATGCCTATCGGCAGGTATAATAATACATATGGGAAATATTGTAATACTAGTATGTATAGGAATGCCAATAGTATAAGGCTAATATGTTTTTACTAACCTTTATTAATCTTTAGATATCTGAGAGACTAGGGTATAGAAAAATGTACCTTGACCTTTATGTATAGAATTTTATGTATAGTGTGAAAAACTTAGAAAGAAAATTTGTTAGTTATAGCATCAGTTAGTCTTATTGATAACTAATAAAGACATAACATTGCAGAATAATTAGTGACGACAATTACCTGTATACATTAACTGTAAGTCTTTCGCGGTAAGTTTTCCGAAAGAGAAGGAGTTTAATGCCCCTAAGATTTTTTTTTTAATTTTCTAAATTTGGGGAACATTACATGCAATCAATTAATATCGATAAGAAACATAGTGGACAACCATGCCATGATCACCACAATTGCAACATTCCCATTGAACAATTCTAAAACACACAACCATAGTATTATTAACTCAACCTATCAATCTGAGCTATCAATCCAATACAAAGAGCAGCAACAATATTGCCCAAATTAATCAATATTGCAATCGAACCACACTGTGTAAAACTTGTTCCCCTCCTTGACAACGCAATAAAATAACCATACATATATATTTGGATGGAAATACAATAAACACCCCGACTACAATAATCATCTGGCCATTAAAAACACATAGTTACAGTAATCATTGATTCATGCTATAGGAACGCCACTCATACCAATCCATCAAGCACAAAGCATCATTGTGCATTAATCAATTAAAAACAGTGTTGGGTTTTCAATTTAATAAACACAAGGACAACGAATGTGTATTTGATTTAACAAATCATTCCAATTAACCATGTTGAGCTTATCCACCTAATTATAATAACAATTGCAGTGACTAGATACCAAAACTAACATCGTTTTCATATAATCAATGGGGTGAGCCAGTAATCCACTCTGTCGACTTCACAACACCAATCCATAAATACCAATAGTACACCTGACATTCCATAATGGTATCCTCTATCAACACTCGAACTTGAGGAAGCAAGGGTTTTCTCTGTGGACCAACATAGGGAGGCTAGAGTTGACTCATATTGATGGTGAAAACCTCTGATACCAATGGTGCACACACAGGAAATACCATAATTGAATTCGTGGAAAGGGTGACAAAACCCATGACAGGAGAAGCTATGAACAGAGGAGCAGGGCTCCATTTGGGCCTTGTAACGATACTTAGCACACACAGGGTATAACCCTCATGGCTCTCCCAACCAGCCAACTAACAATGCTCATATGAAGTAGAGACAGGAAGAAGCAATATAACCCACTACACGACCAATAGTAGCATGAACAACCCAATGCCCAAGTGAATAATGCACAATGACACCAAGCATTTCAAACCCATTAAATCCCATAAATGCCAAGATTGGGTATTGGATACAAATGCGTGAAGAAAACCAATCATTATAGATGAACAAAACCCTCCAACTAAAACTAGTAAGGATGATAGAGAGCCTCTATGGCTGCTAACACTCAGGACGACCAATAACACGGTGACTCCAAACACTATTGCATTGAAAACCACCAAAGATTAATTCCAAAAATCACCATTTTATATAGTTTTCATACTTAAGGAAAGCACAAACCCATACATCTGAGCCAATATCTATTTCATAACCAAAGCAGACTAATGGATGGCAAAAAAAAGGCATACCTATAATCAAAAGCACCTTAAAATGCAAGTTGGTCGAGCGGTTCTTACTCTACTTGAAATTTGGAGCATAACCACATACAACACAGTTGAACAATAGCTGATAAGGGTGGCGTCTAGTGGAAGGAGTAAGGGTGATGTGTAGTAAATGCATGTCACCTTCATTCCCAGTTCATTAATTCCTTAGTACACACCAGAAAGCTTCCCATTAACTCAATTAATTAAGCCATATATCGAAACCATCACCCACTAAAACCAATAGTGTGAACCACATCAAACTTATGCCATAACATAAATCACCATTTCATATAACTCAATCAAATGTCATAACTATTAGCTTATTTCTAGGGTTAACAACAACCATTTAAATTCCAATGCTTGTAGAGTAGTATATAGCATAGTTTAATTCCTTCCCTTTGCATTTGTTTACATTGATTTTTCCTTTCTCCAATTTCTCTTTAGTATTATTATTAACATGTCTATTGTCCAGGTGTCAAAGTAGCGAGTCCAAGAACAGATAGCAATAGTAGCAATGGATAACATAAGCAATCATAACATGCGATTAGTTCTCAGAAAAGAACATAGCATGCTTTACCCAACATTCACTTGTTGCACATAGAACCAACACATGATAAGCCCAATCCATCGCCAATAAGATCTCATCAACCATGTAAGCAGTGTCGAACAATGGCACAACATCAAATAAGAGACAAATTTTATATCCAATCTACAAGGGGGTCCCACCTACTAGTATTATTTAGCTTTTATAATAATAGGCTTCAACAACACTTTGCAAGCAAAACTTCGTTGCGATTTTAATCGTCAACAAACTGGTGACTCCACATGGAATTTTTTTTTCAACAGATTTAGAACTCATAAATCATGGTTTCATAAACCAAGAACAACAGATTAAGGAGATATAGCCATGAATATTATGCAACAGGGGGAAGTGAGCGGATTTAATGGAAAAATGATCGGGAATTTGGGAATAACTCATGAAAAGTGTTAAGTATGAGGTGTTTTACCACTGTATGCATAATCAGTAAACTTGAATATTCTCTTAACTTCAAGGAGAAAATTTTTAGACTTGCTCTTAAAAATCTCAATGGATGAATAAATGGCAAGAAGAAGCGGGAGATAACCAATTCTTTATAAGACAACTGTGGAAATATATAACAATTTCAAGGGTTCCTTTAGAGGAGACATCACGAAAGTCATGTAATATTTATTTTTATTTACTAATAATGTTTCGTAGGTGCATCACTGTGGCAAAATTGATCCAACATCCTATTTCGACCAAATTAACTAAAAAATGACAGGAAAGAAAATCATGACAGAAGTAAAATTTCAAAAATTAAAATAGTAGCAATAAAAGACAAAAATGAAAAAGAAGGAAAGTGTTAACACAGCAAGCAAAAGTCAAACTACAGTAAATTAGAAAAGAGAAGCACAAAATGAAATAAAATCTAGCTACTAGTATACAGAAAATCCAAACAACATTAGAACTTTTCATGTTGGTCCCTCGTAATGTTTCAAATGAGAACCGTTAGTGTTGTATGAAAACGATTGCTCCTGTAGATCTCTTAGAATGTAAGAGTTAGTATCCAAGACAAAATATTTTTTGAAAGGATCCAGAAATAACACTTGGAACTCTGAGGTAATTATCAGGCCTTTAATGTAGATGATTAGATCATCAAGGTAGACATGGATGTTGATCAATTCATCAAGAGTTGTGTGTATAGTTTTTTTAAAAGCAGTACTTGCATCAAGTAAGAAAGAAAGATGGCATTTGTAATACATGGTACCCCAACTAGTGATAAGAGTGGTTTTGTAAGCATCTATCACTTTTACTGTGATTTTCATGAAACCCAAAAAAATGTCAAGTAAGGGCCTCGACACTAACTCTACAACCTGCTGCAGAATTATTCTGATGTTGAGAGGAGGAAAAAGATTTATGATAACATCCTGACTGAGAGTGTGGAAATTAATGCAGGTTCCAATATGATCAGTGGTCTTTGAAGGAGGTACCCGATTGGAAACCCATTCAGGTTGAACTGAAAAAATAATCCCAACCCTTAAAAAAAATTCCAACTCCCTTTGAAAAGTTGCTTTAAATGCAGAGTTAATAGATCTTTGTTCTTGCATAATTGGTTTCATTCTTTCCTTGATGGGAATATCGTTTTGTAAAATGCCAAGATCAAAACCACGAAGATCCTTATACGACCAAGAAGAAACCTCTTGAAATCCACCGAGTATCTTCGCAATCTTCATTTATTCCTTATCAGAACATTGGGTACTTATGTTAAATTTCCTTGAAGATTCGAGTGCCTCAATGTTCAAGGGGATGGTTTCACCCACCCTCCTTCGTAACTCCTCTTATTTCTATTTTTATTTATTTCCTACATCACTCGATGAAAACGAACTCTCAAGAGGAGTCAAACCCTCATGAATCTTATTTTTTCTATAGATATAATTTCCTCGGGCTTGAGAGGTTCATATTGAATGAAAGCATAAATGATCCCATCGTTAGGGAGGGTCTTCCAAGATTCTACATTGTCATGGATATATGGACAATATAGAGATTGAAAAAGAACAATCAAGCCTGTGAGGAAAGCTTTGTTGATTAGGAGAAGTCACAAAGGCAGCGAACCGATCAACCATTGAATTCAACTCCCTCTTAACATGAGTGATTTTCAAAGATAAAAGGTTCAAGATAAGCTCCCAAATAGTTTGGGTGTATCGTTACATCAACTTTTTGCTAGGAGAGCATATCTTACGTATCAGGTTCAAAACAAGCTCAAAATCTCCAAAAACTGAAAGGTGACTACAACCAAGATTACAGGCGTTTTCAATGCCTAATAATAAAGATTTGAATTCAGTGACATTGTTTGTACAAGAAAACTCTAACCTGTAAGACAAATTATGAATTTTTCCTGTAGGGGAAACCAATATAATTCCATCCCCATTACCTTTATTAGAGTGTGAACCATCAAAGTGCATGTTCCACATATCATCATCTAAATTGATTTGTTCCAAATGAATATTATCCTCCTCAGCAAAAATGGAATACACACCTAGGTCCTCTTTGATATAGTTTACACTAGATTGTGTAACACTCTCTATGTAGGGTGAAATCCTTCTCTCTCTAAGGAATATAATTGTCTTACCATTCCAAGGCATGGATAAATGCGTCCCATTGAGTGAGAGGTACCCACCTGTTAAGGCTTTCCAATCTCTTCCTAAGATAATAAAGTAATTTCTTATAGGCATATCAATTACCTGAATGTTGAGGCTTGTCCTTATTTCAGGATGAGTGCATAGAACCAAGGTCACATCCTTAATCTCGCCTATGGTTGTTTTTTGTAGACTATTATAGGAGAGCATGCTTATGGCGTTTTCATTTGTACAAGACAAGCCTAGCTCTTTGATAATAACCTTCAACATCACATTTGGGCCCGAACTTCCATCAATGAGGAAACAATGGGAAATCTTATCCATAATCTTTACAAAAATATAAAAAGGGGGATTTTTTATAGGATATATAGAGTTATGTACACCTACTTTATTTACAGTAGAATCCTCTTCATTTACCTCTTCGAAAATATTGGATACAACAGGAGCTTTTCCTTCCATGAATTGTTTCAGATGCATCTGTTGTTTAGGGATGACAACCATGTCTAGAAGGGTTTCATCTGCTTTGATGTTGGCCAACTGATTCAATATATTTTATTTGGAAGAGGGGAGAGGGGGAGTAATTCCTCGAATCTCAGGAACTTTAAGAACCTAGATTGTAGCAGCAGGTGAGGATGATCTCGGGCTAGAAAAACTGCATGGAGGATCAAATTTTCCCTTGGGATCATAGGCTTTGTTCCTAGTATTGATAACCATGACTTCTTCTGGCTCTGCAAAATATAGGACAATGATAGTATCTTCGGATCTCTTACCAAATATCTTATCTCTAGAACTCTTCTTTACCTCACATGTGGTTTCCTTGTGGTGTTCCTCGCAGAAGTTACACCAACTTTGAGGCAAGGTAGCTTTAGGATGAAAATTACTTTCCACTAGACTTCTAAAGGGGGGTGCAGAAGAGGATGAATATCCAGGGGTGAGAGGGGAGACATTTTCTTTCCGCTCATATACTATCATATGATTGTTCATGTCGTGTACTAGATGTAAAATGGTGGACATGTCTATCTGTCTAACCGACTCTCCCTGGGGAAGACCAGTTATTTCAAGCTGTTCTTCATACTATGAACAAGAATGCAGAGATGAACCAAGATTATCAATGGATTTTTCCTTGAGCCTATGATGGTAGGGGGGAGGTAATGCATTGTAGTAATACATGAAAGCGGCTTGGTTCTGGGGGCAGATAAGTTCGGGAATTTGATTGTATAACTTGGTGAAATGCAAGTTGAAATACTTGATGGTCTCACCATCCTTATAGGTGACGTTATTTCATTCCCTTAACTTCTCGGTTGGGATTTTAGAGTGCCCATAAGTGTATATGAACCAATAGATTAACTCCTCCCAAGTATATGGAATCTTAGGAGGAAGTTCAAAGAAGTCATCCCCGGCCTTTCCTTCCAAGGAATTTATGAATAAGTGCATGCAAGTATCATTGTCATTAGATCCTATGTTATGAAAAGCATTAGAAAATGCCACCAGGTGTTTGTTTGTAGTGACAATGTTATTTCCTGAAAACCTAGGAAGATTCTCTTTAAATTAGGAAGGGGACGAGTAGAAAGTGTTAGGTTAAGAGGAGATGACACATGCCACAGTGTGGTTGTGGCATCTTCTTTGAACTGAAAAGGCCCATACTTTTTAATGACTTTGGTGGGATTTGTGGTAGATTGGACAGGGATATGGTGGCTATATAAGCTACCAATCACTGATGATGATGAAGACTGAGAAGAGGAAGCACTTCTAGTGCCGCCAAAGACACCACTAGATTCCACCTTCTAGATGATAGATGAGGGAAAGAAATAAAAAATGGATGAATTAGATAAAGTTCTCCTTAAATCACTTTGTTAAGAAGATAACATAATGTTCCTTCTTCCTATTTCAGCAATAGGATTGACTTCAGGTGATAAGCCTCTTCTTCTTCTAGAAACACAAGAGTCTAAGGACATGAAATAAAGGCCAAAATTGAAGAAACAAGAAGGTTATTGATGATTTCTAGGCTATCTATGTCTAGCTTCCAATATTTATTGAGCACTAATATCTCGTTCAATTGCTGCCCAAGAATGATTAAGCTCAACACGGGTATTGGCGGTGTCTAAAATGGTGTTAAACAAATTCAAAGCAATGTTGGTTTGGTCTTGGAACAAGCACAGTCATTAAGAAATAAAATAGTCAAAGAATCAATATCAGAAAAATAGATGTATCGATGGGAAACGAGTATAAACATTAATAAGTGAGATATCAAATATCTCTCCAGTATGGTCGCCAAATAAATGTTGAGGAAAATATATGAAATGATCTTACTCAAGCATTTTTAGATTTTTCTTGGCTAAAGAAAAATAGACGGGAATGTCACCCTAGGTTTATAGCCATCAAATATAAAATCCTAACTCACAAGTATAAATTACAAGTGCTTCGGATAGTCTTTTTCACAAATAAAAACTTGCTGAAAAATTCATTTTAATATAATTTTATGAATATAATAGTTGTTGAAAACAAGTGTAGAGAAAGAAGTAAGACACCAAGATGATAATCAAGACAGATGATACATAAAGAAATCCTGTATTTCATTCCAATTCACCAAAGAGTCATTTTATTTACAAAATCTCATAAAAAAATTCCATACCAAAGTCAAACTTAGACATCCTTGATGGAACATACAAAAGGTCCTTTGACAGACAACCAAAACTAAACTCTAAAAGCTGGATGATCTTGCCACAGATTGCTTCCCACTCGACTCTACACAATAACCTTTTTCAGTCATGAAAACTAATTCACAAACATACAAGTCTACACAAACTATCAAAGATAGATCAACACCTCTGAAAAACAAGTGTCTGAATGATGTAATTCATCCTTGAATGTTGTTGTCTACAATAAGAACCTGCTATCGTAAAAGAAAATTAGGCTTGTGATAAATTAAGGAATGAATGAAAGATGAACTATCTCAACATAAACTCAAAGAGAAAACCTTAGTATGCTTCTCCTTCTATACTCCTCTTGTTCCTCCCTTTTCTATTTCCTTTAATCAAATTAGAATTGGTTGGAGTAGTTGAACCAACTCATTAGTTAAGTTAACTAAAACTCAACCAATTTTTTAGTTAAGGGGAGAAAAAAAAAATCATAATAAGGGTTTTAAATAAATAATAACTAGTAGGTGGGACCCCTTGTGACTACCTTTATCTCATAACAATCATAACATAATTAGTTAGTTAAGAAAAAAATCTCTCCTTGTGATTCCCCTCATCACATTAACATTTGAAAATTTAGCTCATTGATATTTGAGATTATTTTCAAAAATGCATTACTCATATATGCAACAATAAAATATGTTGTCCCAAAATTCTAAAGTCAACTGTCATCAACAATAGAATCAGATAGATAGAATAAAAAAAAACTCAAAAGCCATATTTCCCACTCTGAGATGCAATCTTTCCTTGATTGATGTTGTCACCCTTTGATTTCTCTATATTTTCCTTTGGATGTGTTGAGCCTTTAGGCCTAATCTCATTGATCGCATGAGAACAATCATCCCTCAAATGCATCCAGGAAGACACAGATTTATCAAATCCGTTGGAGTGTGGGGAAGGGGAACGAGTGGTTTTTCCTTTGTCAAGGGCATGGTGGGCCTCAGTTCTTAACCTTTTTCTAGCATGAGAGGACTGAAATGGTGAGGGAATAGGTGCAACTTGGACAATGGGGTTAATAGGCAGGGGAGTAGGTAGGTACATGTTAAGCCCTAAATAGTGGATTATTACCCCTTAATTGGGGCATATTATATTAGTAATTTTATTTTATTTATGTCAGCTTTAGGCCATTAGTTGTAATTATACCTCCTAGTCTCCTATATATACCAAGGAGACATTTTCATTTTGAATCATCTTGTAATTGTACATTTATGTGGGCATAAGGAGGTTTCCCCCTCGAAGAGGCTTATTATTTGAATTTATCTCTTTTTCAAGGCATTGAGTACTTATTCTGAGGTTTTTCTATGCTATATTGATATTTGGTTCTTAAGATATGGTACCAGACCTCAAGGTCTTGGGGTTTCACTGCTACATCCGCAACACCTTGGAATTTTCGCTATAACTATTTTTCTACAATGTTTCAGAAGGAATGGCTTGGAGGGTATTTAGTAGACGAATCAAGGTACGTTGGGTTAAAATTTTAGATCCTGAGGGCTTATACTTTTGGATATACAGCCTGTGCAATATAGGGTTATGGAATCTTCCTGAACTGAATCATTGCGGAATTTTCGCTATAATTTTTTTTCTGTAATGTTTCAGACCCTAAAAACTTAATCATTGCGGAATTTTCGCTATAATTTTTTTCTAATGTTTGCACCCTAAACTCCATAGGATATTCACAAAATTAGTAAGGTATCTATGGTAAAAATTTCATCTTCTTCCTGGTCATCTTGCTTCAGATACACCTTGTGGAAGATAGGGCATCCTGACTAGTCTCAATAAGGTGTTATGGGTAAAACAATCAGAACGCCTTCCTTCCTAGAGTATCCAAATTGAGTGAGACTAGTTTCATTGGATAGTGGAAAGCTCGTATTTTGTATGCTTTACAATTGTATATCAATTATTTTGAAGGGCACGCTTATACAAGTGATATCTTCCTAGTGCTGCCAAAATCAGTTGTGGGGAAGCATCAGAAATTTCACTTAAGTACATCCATAATTTTGACTTAATTCCATGGCATTGCGTAGGAAGATAATATGTATCATAGAACTACAAAATAAAGTTTCATACCTAGAAGGACAGAAACATTGAAGATACAAGAGAAGAAAGATTGTTCAGTAGAACCACCTCAAAATCAAGGTTCAAAAGTGATACTTACCAACATGCCACCAAAAGGGAAATTCTAAACCAAATAAGCCTCCGTGACAATCCTAATTGGACTCTTGTTGAAGGTGAAGAAATGCCTAGGAACATAAAATGGTTTACAAAATAATATAGTAACAAAATATGAACTACAAGAGATGGAAGCTGTTATGTGCCTAGATGGATGGTTTCATGGAAAGATTGAAAAATTTTGTAATAGAGGGGACACCAAAGTGAAAATGTATCCCATGAAATTCATGATGAGGACACAAGGAAGGTGAATCAAGAATGGAAAATTTCTTAACTTTGGGTTGAAGACCAACCACGCTCCTAAGATCGACATGAGGAAGTTTGATGGAAAGGACCCTATCACATGGATACTCAGATGGAGCAATTGATCTACATAATGTTACATACACAAAAGGTACTTAATTGTTTTATATTTAGAACCCAATCAATTTGTATGGTATGGATGGTTTTTTTCTCGCAAATCACTCCTCATTTGGACAATTTTCATGGAAGAAACGATAGCACACTCTGAGGATAAGGAGAAATACCTCTTTAGCCAATTGATAAATCTCAAGCAAAGGGTCTGGCCACAGATCACATTGAGAACTTCCAAAGATTGAATATAAAGGTAACATATTCCGATGAGCACTTGATTGATTGTATTCATAGGAACTTTATGATGACATTCAACATGAGGTTCACCTTTGGGAACCCAAATCATCGAGAATGCATTTAGGGTGGCAAGAAATGTTGAGTAAAAATATGGTTATGGCTAGAAGGACCAATCCTAACATATATAGAGAGAATAATGCTCCTTCTTATAAAACACTTCAACAATTGAGAAAAGCAAAGGGTTTATGCTTTACTCAGACAACAAGTAATGCGAAGGGACATAAGTACCGTGGAGAAGAAATACCATTCTACATAGATTGTGAAGAGTAAGAAGAACAAGAACATGTACAAGAACCATCTCAAGATGAAACGAGAATCAATTTCATATGAAGAGTTCACTCCCACGACATCATGTAATGAATTGGATGGAATTAACACCCCTCAAACCCCCAAGAGTTTAAGGATTATATCGTAAAAAGAAAAAGGTAATAGTCCCATTAGATTTTAAGCAAAGATTCATAATTTGATTCACTATAAATTAGCCAAGCAAAGATATCAATTGCTTTGTATATCCAAAGACCGAGTTTCTCAAGTAATGATTGCGTGATGGAGGAACTATCAATTGCTCGTGAAAAATGCAATAAGATCAATCTTACTATGGGGAATATGTAATGAATAATACAATGATTGTTATATTCCATGGGTGGAGCTGATGTTCTACCAGGAATCCAATGGTTACAATCATTAGAACAAGGATTTTAATTTTCAAGAATTTTTTCAAGGAAATTTTCATTGGAAGGAAAAGAAATTGAGTTAAGAGGTATCACAGGAAACCCTATAAGGTGATAAGATCTAATGGCATGACAAAAATTATTGAAAAAGGGCATCAAGGTGTTATTACACACCTATTTTCACCGATGTTCAAACATCTAAAGCCATCTATTCCTCTAGATCTCCACATGATCATTGGATACATTTCCAAAGTACGCAGCGATATTCCCAAAGGTCTTCGAGCCACTCAAAATCATGATCATCATACATTCCACTTCACCTCGAGTGTTCTTCCTAACATTGGGCCATACATATACCCTTATTACTAGAAGAGTGAAATTGAGTGCATGGTTGAAGAAATGTTATAGAGGATGGAATTAGTAGACCTAGCCAAAGATTCATAACCGGTGGTAATGATATTCAAGATGGCCTACATGATGTGTCCGACATACGTAGCTCGAAAAAACTACCATTAAAGATAAGTTTCCCATTCCCATCATTGATGAATTCAGTTAGATGAACCATGAGCAATCTATTTCAAAAAGTTGCATCTCTTTCATTGAGGGTATCATCATATTAGGTTTTAAAGGTAGAAGATATCCCAAAACAACATTCTAACTCCATGAAGGCCATTATAAATTTTGTCATGCCTTTTGGCCTTACAAATTCAATTTCCACATTCCAATGGTTGATGAATTCCATTTTCAAGACCTTCCTTCAAAAATTTGTGTTAGTATTTTACGATGATATACTCATAGCAAAGTCTTTGGGAGGATCATGCAATGCCGACAAGGATGTCCTACTAAAGGAAGAACAACTATATGCCAAACCATCCAAATGTTTCTTGAGGGTGAAGGAGCATTTGGGTCATATTAATCTCATGAAGGTGTCAGCAGACCCTAACAAGATTAAGGCCATGATGGATCTGCCCATTCCCAAAACATTAAAGAATTTTAGACAATTTTTGGGTTTGACATGTTACTACCTAAGTTTGTTTGGCACCATGGAAGAATAGCAACACCTTTAATGGCACTAACTAAGAAGGATTCATTTTCATGGACCTAGAGGCAACTAAAAGATTTTGAACAACTTAAGGAGGCAATTTGCAAAGCTCCTGTCTTGTCTCACACTCCGCATCACAAAAACCTTTTTATTGTGGAATGATGCCTCAGAAAATGGAATTAGTGATGTCCTAATGCAAGAAGGGGAAGGCCCCTCGATTTTGAAAGTCGACCTCAAGGGAAAGGACTTACACAAACCCATTTATGAGAAGGAAATGATGAAAATGTACTACATGTATTGAAGAAATGGTGTCCTTACCTATTAGGGTAGGCACTTCAAGGTCAAAACAGATCATGATAGTCTTAAATACTTCTGGAACAAAGACTATCTTCTAAGAACAACAAAATGGGTAACCAAGATATTGGTTATGATTTTGAAATCTTATATAAAAAAGGGAAGCAAAAATGTTGTGGCAAATGCACTCTCAAGGAAGGATGAAGATGTTGAGCTCTCTATGCTATTCTGATCATCCAACTCGATTGGATAGAAGCAAGGGATGAATGGGCGCACGATGAAAAGTGTGGACTCTCATTCAAAGGTCGTAGCAGGATTCCATTGAATCAAATACATTTACATGGAAAATGATTCACTATGGTACAAAGATAGCTTATATTTATGTAAGAAATCAAAACTAAAACAAAAGGTGTACTTTTGGAATTGCACGCCTCTCCAAGAGGAGGGCACTCGGTATTTTAAAAACCTACCATAGGGTCAAGAAGGAATTTTTTGGATGTCCTAAAAATGATGTTCAAATGTTTGTGGAAAAAATGTTTACTTGCCAACAAAATAAGGTGGAAACAATTAAGACCCTAGGTCTTTTTACAACCATTAGCCATCCCAAGTCACCGGGAGGAGGTTTTCCATGGATTTCATCACAAGCTTACTGTCCAAGGAAAGAGGTCATCATGGTGATTGTTGATAGATCGACTAAGTAATGTGACACTTTTGTGCACTCTCGTATCCCTTCAAAGCTAGTACGCTTCCACCACATTCATGGAGACAATCAAAGCTACATGGCGTTCTCAAATATTGTAAGTGGCGAGATCCCATCTTCACTGACATTTTTGGACATAATTATTTTCTTGTTTGAGTACCCAAACAAGAAAGTAATTGGCTCATAGCTCATCCTATCATCCTAACTTCATGAATAAACGTAGATAGTGAACAAACAAGTCCTGAAGGATACCTTTTTTTCTCCTCGATAAAACAAACACAATGGTTCAAATGATACCCTTTTGGTAGAATGGTGGTATAACACTTCCTTCTATACTGCAACAAAAATGACACCATTTATGGCACTCTATGGATACCACCCTCCTTCCATCACTTCTTCTCTAAAAGAAAAATCTAAGGTTCAAGCAGTGGAAGATCACATCGAGCATCAACAACAAGTTCTCCAAATATTAAAGGATAACCTGACCATGGCACATAATCGTATGAAACAACAAGTAGATCAACATCATAGTGAAAGAAGTTTTGAAGTAGGGGATTGGGTGTTTTTAAGACTACAACCATACAAACAGATGTCCTTCAAGCAAGCCAAGAAGGATAATAAATTATCACCAAATTACTATGGCCCTTATAAGGTGTTGCAAAATATTGGTACTATGGCATACAAATTAGAGTTGCCTGCATCTTCACGAGTACACCCAGTTTTCCATGTTTCATGCTTAAAGAAGGTTATAGGTGACAAGATACCAGTTCAAACTATATTTCTAGAACTTGACGAGGAAGGAAAAATCATATTGGAGCCTGAAGCCATCACTGGCACAAGAATTCACTAGTTGAGGAATAGATCCATTTCATAGTATCTCATTAAATGGAGGAAACTAGCGCCTAAAGATTCCACTTGGGAAGATGAGTCTTTTATATAGAAGCATCCAGAGTTACTCAAGTGTTGCAGACAACACTTGTCTCAAGGGGAGGGGCATGTTAAGACTTAAATAGTGGCTCATTACCCCTTAATTGGGGCATATTATATTAGTAATGTTATTTTATTTATGTCGGCTTTATGCCATTAGTTGTAATTATACCTCCTAGTCTCTTATATATACCAAGAAGACATTTTCATTTTGAATCATCTCGTAATTGTGCATTTATGTGGGAATAAGCAGGTTGCCCCCTCAAAGAGGCTTATTACCTGAATTTATCTCTTTTTCAAGGCATTGAGTACTTATTTTGAGGTTTTTCTATGCTATATTGATATTTGGTTCTTAACAATACAAATTGGGCCAGCCACGATGTTGGGAGACTGTCGGGTGGACAATCTCTTGCCATCCATCATTTTCAGGAACCTTGGGTTGTAATGAGACATGAAGGGGCACGAGAATACTAGGGGCTTGTGGAGCTTGGAAAGGAGGCCTTCCAGGCCTAGGTTGGACCATTCCTTGCCCAATCAAATTGAAAAATCATCCCTGAAACAACTATCCTAGCTCTTGTTAATCAACATCAAAGTGTATGGAGAAACTTGGCCTTCTTGGGCCTCTGTTCCAATTACCTCTCCCTCAGTTGCCTCTGCCATGGCTACCTCGGATTAAAAAACACATTCCTGCATGCATGATGGATTACCAAATAGTATTTTAAACAACCATACATGATAACTCTTTAAAAATACGAAATAGATTTTGGCTCAAAAACATATCAAGCTCATGCAATCCAATCCATAAAAATTGTTTAACTGTCATCAATGAGCAGGGGGTGAACAAAATGTCCTGGGATATGCGAGGGGCTTGTATTAAGCGAAAAAATGATAAAATGAGGGGGAAAGAAACATGGTTACTACTCAAATACCACAACAATCAACTGTAATGCAACCAAAAAGAACACCACTGTAATCCAATGACTTTAAACTATTTCAATACAGAATTTTTCTTGACTGTAATTAATTTTAGAACATGGAGTGAAAAATGAATGTGGGAAGGCAAGTGGGTTGTAATTAGCGGAAAATGAAACAATGGTAGGGAACGAGAGAGATTAGTGTTCATAAAATTAATTCAGTGATCCATAAAACCATTATGCAAAAGGAAACACACCAACCAAATGACAACTGAGACCCCAAAAAATTATTGGGTATTGTCCAAAAAACTCTGCATATTTAACTTTCTCACTATTGTAACCAATATTTAACATAGTATCATCAAAAAAAATAGTATGCATTCGACAACAGCCTATAGGGTAGCTCTGCTCCTCTCATTTATCCATTATTATTTTCAAACAATTCCCAAATTCATAACTAGTAAACTATTTCCACTTTGTTCATCATAAAAAACAATCAATGCCCACGAATTATTCCAATCATCAAATATAAACTCAAATGTCATGCTCGATTTTGTCTTTTAATCATTTAAAAATTGAATTGCAATGAAGTTATATTGTCACAGCACCAGTGCCTATCACTGTTAAAAACCATAGTATTCATTTAACATACATAGTGGACAGTCGACACCACAATTCATATCAAATTTCAAGATCCTGACTTGCCATTTAAACACATAGACAACAATCATCACTTCAACTCACACTATGTTGTGGGATACACAAAACCATTCGACCAAATGCAAGTGTATTTATGTGACTGTACAAGTCCAATTTTCTTTGACTCTAAACATTCAAAATTCTAGGCTATCCATCCAATACAAAGAGGCATCAACAGTAGGCCCTATTTTTCAAAACAATCGATCAAATTTCAATAAAAACATGCTCAAAAACCTGTGACCTTATCCAATGGCACAATCAATTAATATCGATAACAAACATAGTGGAAAATCATTCCATAATGACCATGATTGCAACATTCCCATTGAACAATTAAAAAAAGCGTGAAGAATCATTGTGCATTAATCAATTAAAAAAAGTGTTGGGTTATCAATTTAATAAACACAAGGACAACGACTGTGTATTTGATTTAACAACTCATTCCAATTAACAATGTTGAGATTATCCACCTAATTATAATAACAATTGCAGTGACCAGATACCAAAACCAACACCACTGTCATATAATCAACGGGGTGAACCAGTAATCCACTATGTCGACATCACAACACCAATCCATAACTACCAATTGTACACCTGACAAGCCATAATGGTCTACTCTATCAACACTCCGACTTGAGGAAGCAAGGGTTTTCTCTATGGACCAACACAGGGAGGCTAGAGTCAACTCTTCTTGATGGTGAAAACCTCTGAGACCAACGATGCACACAGAAGAAATACCATAATTGACTTTGTGGACAGGGTGACAAAACCCGTGAGAGGAGAAGCTATGAACAGAGGAGCAGGGCTCCATTTTAGCCTTGTAATGATACTTATCACACGCAAGGTATAACTCTCGTGGCTCCCCTAGACAACCAACTAACGAAGTTGTTACACATTATTTTCATCACCCTTATGATCGTTAATGATGTGAGCCTATTTGTTGCCTTCATAGGGGTCAGTGGCCTGAATTCCTGAAGAAAGAAGGAAGAAGAACTTTTCCTAAGAGAAGAAGTTGCATTTCCCTTTGTAGAAAACCCTACTAAGGAAGTTTCTGTAGGGTGCGACGATGCTTGATTTCCACATCCTGCTCTAAAGCTAGATTGTGGAGTTTCCGCAAGCTGCACTATAGCTAGGGTGCGAAAATTCTTGTACATGGGAAAAACAAGTGTCTTCCCAATGCTTCTAGAAGGAGAAGCTTCTATGGTGAGGTCGCCTCCGAACGGTTTGGATATTACTGGCTTTCATGATTTAGTGGGATCATCCTAACCTCCTCACCTTATCCTCTTCATCTTATAAAAGGAGAGGAGCTCTCATGGAGAAATTTAGATTGGCTTGTTATTGAGTTTTGTAGCTTGGATTTTTTGGAGCTTGTATGTTGGATTTGAGATTTTCTTTGTCAAGATAGATTGTGAGTAGCTATCATATCTACAGTCTCAGAATCTATGGATTAGAAGTGTGTGTGAAGCAAGGAACTGTTGGAAGTAACCTAAAAACATCAAGGCATCTGGTTGTATCTTTCTTCCACATTATATAATACAATGGCATGCTTCTTTCTCATAAAATCATTCTCATTTTATTACATGACTCCTTGATCACATGTATAAGCTTTCATTGAGTATACTATTGTTTCTTTCACTTTGGTTGGTTTGTGTCATTGCAGATCCAATATCACAAGAGCACCGGAGTGAAGCAAGGACAACAAACATATAAGGAATATATATTCAAAGGTATGTCATCCATCTCTTGTTTGATAGTAAATTTGATGATTAGAGCTTAGGGAAAGCGCCATGTCCTGTCTTGTTTTGTTCTAGATCTAGGTGGATCTAGGGGGATTGATTTGTGTTTGCACTTAACAATTATCCCGATAACAGACGCTAATATGAAGTAGAGTCGAGAAGAAGCAATATAACCCATTGCAAGACCAACAATAGCATGAACAACCCAATGCCCAAGTGAATAATGCGCAGTGACACTAAGCATTTAAAACCCATTAAAACCCATAAAATCCAAGACTGGGTATGGGATACGAATGCGTGAAGACAGTCAGTCATTATAGACTAACGAAACCCTCCAAATAAAACCAGTAAGGATGATAAAGAGCCTCTATGGCTGCTAACTCTCAAGACGACCAATAACACTGTGACTCCAAACATTATTGCACTGAAAACCACCAACGATTCACTCCAAAAATCACCATTTTACACAGTTTCCATACTTAAGGAAAACGCAAACCCATACATCCAAGCCAATATCTATTTCATAACCAGAGAAAATTGATGTATGAAAAAAAAAGACATACCTGCAATCAAAAGCACCTTAAAACGCGAGTTGTCCGAGTGGTTCTCCCTCTACTTGAAAGTTAGAGCATAACCACAGCCAACACAGTTGAACAATAGCTGATAAGGGTGGTAGTCAGTGGAAGGAGTAAGGGTGACATGTAGTAAATGCATGTTGCCTCCATTCCCAGCTCATTAATTTCTTAGTACACGCTAGTAAGCTTCCCATTAAATCAATTAATTAAGTCATATATCAAAACCATCACCCACTAAAACCAATAGCGCGACCCACATCAAACTTATGCCATAACATAAATCACCATTTCAAAAGCTATCTACTCAATCAATCATACATCAATTTAGTGGAATCAAGAGCAAATTATTACACGTCTTGTCATACATCAACATTATTCATGTCACACGAATGGTCTAATTACTTAACTGGTGACACCTCAACGTTAACTTAGACACACAACTAACTTTAATTACTTAATTTATCATGCTTCAACATTATTCCAGCGCCAAGATAAATCTATAGTTAGGTTCCTTGAATTTATTCAGGAGGACCTAAGCCTTTTTAAATGATAGGTGGGACATAATAAAAATATTGGGCCTATATATATGATATTAACATTTAATAAAACATTAAATAAAACAAAAAAAAATAATAGAACGATATATATTAGATATCAATTACACCACTTAGCGAAAGAGAAATATATGACATAAAAAGGGGAAAGATGCAACTACAGATAAGGAAAACACAGTCCCTCTTTAAGGAAACTAGCAGAGACTATGAAGTAAAATAAAAACAGAGATAGTTTAGCTAAGACGCAAGGTAAACACCGCCAATAGGAAACTCTAAATCTGGGCGAGACTCAAATTCCATACACAGATATGATTCAAAATTAAACGCCAAGAGGGACATAATTTTTGGGAGAAATGGTCTAAAAAACACAGATATTGAGGAGATATAAAATCGCTAGCAAAGGAGAATAAGTCATTGAGTAATAGGTGGTAAAATGGTTGAGTAGTAAGTGGTAAAATCGTTGAGTAATGAGTGGTAAAATCATTGAGTATAAGTGGTAAAATCATTGTGTGGAAACCAAGTAAAATCGTAGAGTAATCATTGATAAAATCCTTGAGTATAAGTGGTAAAATCGTTGGGTGCAAACAAGGTAAACGTGTAGAGTAATCAGTGGTAAACTCACTAAGTATAAGTGGTAAAATCATGGAGTAAAAACCAAGTAAAATTGTAGAGTAATCAGTGGTAAAATCACTAAGTATAAGTGGTAAAGTCATTGGGTGATAAACAAGTACACTCACAGGGTAATCAACGGTAAAATCGCTAAGTATAAGTTGTAAAATCGATGAGCATCAGGGGAAATCACAGAGTAATCAGTTGTAAAATATCTCGGATATAATTCCCATAAAATTCGTAGGGAATGCTCGCTAACACAAAGATCTTGAAAGGAAAATAGCAAGGATGTAGTACCCCCAAAAATTTGCAGAGAATGCATGCCCCATAGTGAGATCTTGAAAGGACAATCAGAAAGATACAATACCCCACAAATTCACAGAGAATGCATGCCCCACACTAGAATCTTGAAAGGAAAATCGCAAGGATATAGTACCCCAAAAATTCGCATAGAATGCATTGCCCAACACAGAGATCGGGAAAGTACAAATCATAGGAATCACATCGATAAAAATTTACAGACTAGATAGTCAAACTCATAATATTTTAAGAGGGAGGAGCTACGTGATTTAAAAACGCAGAGAAAAAGGGTTTGCTGGGAAAGTAGCTACCTCAAACGCAGAGGAAAAACCTTAATGAAATCTCAATCCAGAAATCAATAATGCAGATATTACCCCCAAAATATTTACACAATAAACACTTAATACATTGCAATGTCAAATGAAAATACAATAAAAAACTAAGACCTTGCAACTTCAAATGAAATTACAATAAAAACTTAATACATTGCAACTCAAATGAAATACCATGACCGACGAAGGTAGGATTTATGGAGATCCTTGGTGATAGGCGTTCCCTTCCTTCATCCTCTTTCTAATGATTGAGACTTCACCAGTACTTCCTAGCCAACGTTACATGTACTCTTCTCCCCCCTTACCCTCCAAGCCGCAAACGGGCCAAGAACACACACAACCACAATCCTCTAGCTCCCAACTCCCCTTGCAAGGTAGAGCCACCACTCTCTCTCTCTCGAGATGGGTATCCCAACTATCACAAGTAAAACTAGTTGGAATTTTTGCAACATAACCTTACTCATAAAGCATGTCATCCATTCCTCCTCTTAGACATTTGTTTTATAGAATTTTTCTTAGTGAAAATTACACCAAAATGCTTTTTTGGTTGTCGACCAGGAAGAAGGATAAGGTTGAGAATGAGAAGGAGGTGGGTTGTCAGCATGGGTTCCATTTAGCGAACATAATATGTGAGGGACTACCTTACATTCTATGGCCAAGGATAGTAAGAAAGCGTTGTCTAGAGAAGTGTTGTCAAAAATATCTACCTCCCTCTGGAGAGGTAACAATAAACCAAAATTGAACTTAATTATTAATACCTCATCTGGTATGATGACATGTAGTTGGATGAGCATCTTGTAGAATATGTGAATGTATCCTTGAACTGTCTATGTGGAAAGTTGGAAGAGTTGGAATGACTTGAAGAGGATATTCTAAATATGTCCTAGAGGGTAGAAGCGTTACCGCAATGTGTGATAGAAAGCATATGAAGAATCAATACTACCATTTGTCGGACAGGGCAGGGTACCAAGCTCTATAATCAATTTCAAGATTTCTAATCGAGTGTCCCACCAAGTTTGTGAGATTCCTTTGATTTTAAGGCTCACTATCTACAATTTGGTGGCCTCTTCCATCTTGGATGAAGTATTGAAGTAAGTGGAGAGGATATGGATCCATGGATTGTTTGTCTCTCCATTCATTTGACCAACGAACTTGGGTAACTGAAAACAAGTGTCCATCTGCATGGTCACTCGGGGCTATCGTTCTTGGATTGGAATCAATTCTTGGAGAGCAAGTGCTAAGTCTTCAACTGGAGTTGATGTGGTTGTGCAGGATTCCTCACTGGAGGTCTCTCATCTAGGTGGAATGGTTAACATGTGTTGAATAGACCCTAAGGATGGTGTCAGTGGAACCTTGAGAAGGGTGATTGTGATGCTCTTCAAGAGCGTGAGGAGAGAGATGAAGACCCAAAAAAAACTGAATCTAGTGGATGAAGTTTTGGTCTCTGTGCGGAAAAAAATCCCCCAAGGAAAGAACCTGCTCTAATACCAATTGATCTGAGTGTGAGGGTTCTTTCAACAATGGAGAATCATTTTTTTAAGGGGGGGCGTATATGGATCTGACTGAGAGGGGAATTCTCAGCAACTAAGAATTGTTTTAGATGGAGGGTGAATTACTAGAAGTGGTGGAAGGGCGAATTAGTCTGAGGGAGAGGGTGCAAATCCATTCCTTCAGAGAGGCATATTGAATGTTGATCACTCTGAGCAATGGAGAGATGAGTATCTCCTTATATAAATCGACCTCCACTTTTAAAAATGACGCCCTACTTTCTCATTCATGCTACCAACAAAACTGAAGCATAATTACTTAGCACATAGTAGAATAGATATGCTCACCAGTTCCTTTTGTGTGGACTCGCTCTCAATAATTACAGAAAACAGAAAATAAAGTTTCACACACACAAGCAATAACAATGAATATTTATCAAAACTTCATCAATTACTTTAGAGGACGATCTCTCCTTTTTATTCTTCTTCATTTCTCTTATTATTCAGACTGGCAAGAGAAATTTCTCACAATGATTACTAACACAAATTGACTACTCATTATTTTAGACATCTCCCTTCTTTACTTAGACAGGAAAATTATTTATTACAAATAAGAGACCGACTAACGCTAACAAAAATCATAAATTAATATAGTAGATTCTTTTAGAACACCTTCATTCCTGGTGGCCCACCTTCACCTTCACCTTCACAATTTTGATTGGCTTAATTTTCTCTACATAGACACAAACACCTTTCACCTTCACAATTCTAATTGGCCTTTATCTCCACATCCATGATTAAATAATGAACCAAATCTTGGAATATATGTTGTGTATGTACATGATCGACCAACAAAAGATTTGGGAAGAGTCTTTTCCACTAGTAGAGTTTGAATACAACAACAACTATCAAAGCACCATTAAGATGTCGCCATTAAATTTTATTTACAACCGACTGTGTCAGACTCCTTTGAGCTGGGATCAAATTAAGGATAGGGTCCTGGTAGGACCAGAAGAGATCCAAGAAATGGAAGAACAAATGTAAAAGACAATACAAAGGATTAAAGAAGTGCAAGATCGACAGAAGAGTTATGTCGATGTGCATTGCGTTGACCATAGTTATGAAGTTTGTGATCGAGTCTTCTTACGGGTGAAACTGCAAAAGAGTTCGATCAAGTTTGCAAAGGGACCTTTCGATGTTGTGGAAAAGAAAGGGCATGTGGCCTATCGAGTACCCTTTCATGATTCTTTGGGGCATATGCACGATGTTTTTCATGTATCTCTTTTGATACATTATGTTAGTGATCCTACACATGTGATCAACATGAGTTCCTTGCAGGCATTGGAAGAGGGTTCACTCATGGTGGCGCCAATCCAAATTATGGCCATCTCATTCGATAGTTGTGACGTCGAACATTCGATCAGATAAAGGTCTAGTGGGACAATTATATTCCACACTCGACTACCTAGGAGGACGCATATGATATGAGCCAACAATTTCTATATTTATTTGATAGTTAGAATTTTAGATCTTGTCATATGCTTTATTTACTGCATTTATATACTATGAAACTTCGGGATGAATTTTAGAACAAGAGGAGGTGTATGTAACATCCCTATATTGCGAGCACATGTTATTGACTTATTCTTTTAGGACACTTCCGTGCAAGAGATATGGTTTTAGTATATGTTCTCTATTTCGCTTGTGGATTATTATGATGATGTTGATGGATTTTGATGTTATGTTATTGGATATCTAGGTATTGACAGATGCTATTAACGAGTTTGCCATGACTATGCAGGACACTTAATAGATTGAAGATGTTGATGGCATCAATGGACGCCCTTTAACTCTGGATCGGGTCAGGGAGTGAATTGTATTGGTTTGGGAATATTATTTATGCATCTGTGACATACGATCGGGTATATAATGATGTTGTTTATGGATCATTCACAGTGTTTCGTTGATGGATGTAGGTTGATGATTTCTTTCTAACCAAGCTCACATAAGGAGTAAAGCGGCCATGCAAACAAACCATATATTTAGGGAGAGGTGTGGCAGCATCCCTATCACAGCCTACTAGCACTCTCACTATGACTCAAATTATAGGTTAATGATTACCTAGTTCGATATATCCATGATTTCGTGAGGGTAGACTGAGATAGACGCTCATGAATATTCTTAGGGGAGCACAATAAGGCCGGGTCCTTATTACTTAGAGGCGCTTAGTTTCTCACAAGGTCACCTGAATGGAGTATTGACTCCAAGGGTTGGACAACTACCAAAACCAGTCAAAGACAAGTGGCAACCTTGGAGAATAGAGTGTGTCTTGAAGGGCACGTCGCGTAATTTGAATGAAAGACGAATGGCACCATTGGATCACAGAGTGCATCTTGAAGGGCACGCCATGGTATGAAAAAATGGGCCAATGAATCTAGGTGGCCTAGAAAACTTTGAAAAAATGTTAATCCTTATAAAATATTGAGCACCTGTCAAATTAATTAATTGATTAATTAATTAACTAAAGAATGAATTATTAAGCATAATCCCTAAGGGTCTAAGCTCGTGAAAATAAAAATGTAACTAAGCCTAAGTCTAAGATTAGTGAAAAGACTAAAAGCTAATTTTATAATTAAATAATGAGGGGTGAAGTAAATCAAATTAAGAAATCAATAAAAATAAAACGAATCTAAAGAGTGATTTAATACGCATTGTGCAAGTAAAGACCAAAATTAGAAATTAAAATAAGAAAGGAATAAAGCGTACAAGAATGTGTAAGTATAGAAAGGTATTGAAAGTCTAGTCTAACTAGAAAACATTCTTATTTTAACTCAACTATGTTTTAGAAAGGCGTTAGTCATAAAAGGGAAATAAAGGGAGTAAAGGGACAACTAGGAGTGATTTTAGGAGTGCCTTTAGGATGGGTGAGGTAATTTGACATTTAATTAAATTAATTTGTGGATTTATTAGTGCAACCAAGGGAACGAGTGACAAGTTTATGGGGAGGAATAATTCCTACTTAAATTTTAAAAAATGAATTGAATGTGCAAATGACAAGTTTGCACTAAGAAAAATTCTATAAAACAAATGGCTAAGAGGAGGAATGGATGACACGGTTTATGAGTAATGTTATGCTAGAGAAATTATGACTAGTTTTACTTGTGAGAGTTGGGATACCCAACTCGAGAGAGAGAAAGAGAGTGGTGTCTCTACCTTGCAAGGCGAGCTGGGAACTAGAGGATTCTGGTTGTGTGTGTGTGTGGCCCATTTGCGGCTCGAGTACCCCTAGTGTTGGCTGGGAGGTATCGGTGAAGTCTCAACGGTTAGCAACAGGATGAAGGAAGGGAATGCCTATCACCAAGGATCGCCATCAAGCCTACATTTGTCGGTCACGGTATTTCATTTGAGTTGCAATGTATTAATGTTTTATTGTAATTTCATTTGAAGTTGCAAGGTATTAAGTTTTTATTGTATTTTCATTTGAAGTTGCAATGTATTAAGTGTTTATTGTATATATATTTTGGGGGTAAAGACTGTGTTATTGATTTCTGAATTGAGATTTCATGTTATCCTCATGTCCTCCTAAATAAATTCAAGGAACCTAACTATAGATTTCTCTTGGCGTTGGAATAATGTTGATGTGTGATAAATTAAGTAATTAAATTTACTTGTGCACCTCGATTAATGTTGAGGTGTGACCACTTAAGTAATTATATCATTTGTGCACCATAAACAATGTTGATGTATGATGATATGTGTAATAATTTACTATTGTTTCCATTAAATTGATGTATGCTTGATTGAGTAGATATCTTTTGTTGCGCCATGAATAAATATATAGTTTACTCTTGCACAATGAATAATTAATGATTGATGAATGATGAATGATTAAATTATTAGTTTACTTGCAACATGAATTTAATATTGATGTATAACTAGTTAAGTAGTTAGACATCCTTGTTCCATGAAAATAGGTTTGAGAATACTCTTGCACCACTTATTATGTTGACATATGATTGTTTAAAGTTTATGTACTCTTGTGTCATTTATTGTTTATGTGTAAATGATTAAGTAAATGGGATTTAATGCGTCTTGCAATAATGTCGACTTAAAAACAATTTAGTAATTAGATAATCTTTTGTTTTGAAATTAAATGTTGTTGTATGATTTCCTAACTCTATAGATTAATTGTGCGCATTGAATGGTGTTGCTTTATGTTTAATTCAAAATTTGGATGATGCGTGCACCAAGAGATAATGTTGATTATCGATGAAATAAACAGTTGATTAATCGTTCACCTTGAAGTAAAGTAGATGTCTACATTTGTGCCTTGAAAACAAAATAAAGTTGAATTCTTTCTGCCTTATCTTATGTCGTTGTATGATTGATTTAGTAATTATATTCTCTTGTGCCTTGGAATTTTTTTTTATGTGCGGTCGGTTATTAGAACTCTATTTCATCATTGATTATAGTTGATGTTGTTGATACAACTAGTTGGTTTTCAGACTTGATTGAGTTAGTGGGATGTAGACACCTCGTTGTTCCTCAGAATAGTCGCCATCCCTAAGACCTTAAATGGTCAAAATCAATCGGATCATGAGCATTGCTTATGTGTCTTGGAGGTCCTAACCTTGCAGGGTAGGTTGGGCGGGTTATCGTGGTGTTATCTTTATGTTATTCTTATGTTACCTTATGTTATCCTTCTGTGATGAGATAAGAGATTAAAAGTATTGATGAATTCAGTTGATCATGATGAGTTGATATTGCATCGCCATTATGATGCTTGTTGATTATGTGTCATTATCTAAATATGATGATGTGTTGATTTTGTGTCATTTGATTACAACGATGAGTCACTTGCAATTTTTTTACTTATGATGTCGTTTGATTATTCGTTGAATGAATTATGTGTTGACGTTAATTTCCTAATGCTTAAATAAATAAATAAATTACCTATTGTGCTTCGCTTTTCCTAGTTGTAATGGAAGGGTCAGTACACATGATTAGGCTAAGTAATATTAACTAACTCGTTAGTCATCACTTGAGGATATATTACTAATATCTGAAATGAATAAAACAAATATAGGTGGCAATTAAACTTAGTGATTGGTAAAGTAATACATAGGCTACCATCAAAATGAACACCCTGAATAGAATCTTGCACGATGTTATTTGAATCCTAGACCAAAGCTTGTCTTTTGTAGTGGACAAACCCTAACAATGGGGAAATGGCTCGAGTTTTGAGTTTACAAAATTTTTCAAGAATTTTTAAAATATTTTTTATATGGATTTGCTAGACCCTACCGATCTATAGAAATGGAATGCTTCTCCTTCGTGCTACATCAATCCTCCATTTCAAGAGAATTACAAAAGTTTTGGATTTTTTTAACAAATTCTATGATATCAACCCCTTTTAATAATGTGGTATAATTGTCCCATTATTGTTTAATACAATCGTGAAGAAAGGAACATCGTAAATAACAAATGACATGGCAATTCTCCGAATAACATTTATATATTTCTCCGAATAACATATCTATCTATCAAAGGTGGTATTAAAGTTCTAAAAAGAATTCTTCAACAATGAGTCATTCAGTGTCAACAGACCCACAAAATTATCGATGTCGATACTCATCTTGTTGAGCTCGACCTCGATCGTTACTGCGTGCAAATGGCAAGCCATTCCTATTCCTCGGAGGATGTGCAAACTGCAACTTTAGGGAAGGCGAATCTCTATCATCCTTATCCATCATGTACCCTTGTAAAGCCTCCATAGCAGTTGCAACACATTTCGAGTTATCAAAATCGACAAAACATAGAACAACAACATTAACGCTGGGCTCTACTTCAAGTTTATTTCTAGATTCCTTCGACTTATTGAGAATCTTCACTTCTTTGAAACCCAGAAAATGGAAGTCTGTCAACAAATAGTGTGATGGATGCATCTGGTGGTAGAACATGATCTGAAGGAGGATTTGCCAGCCCACCGCGATGATTATCATAATTATAAGGTGCAAGAGAAACATATTGTTCTCTACTTTCTCTCAATGATCGAACCCCAAATCCGTCTCTGCCTCTCTCACCTAGTCGGACGTTTTCCCAGCTATGATTAACATAACCAGACGTACTGAACAACGCATGCTCATGATGACCATATCTCCTCGTTAAAAGGTGATCCTCATATTCATATTCATTGCGAGGGCCAGCATAGAGCTCTCCAAGTGACTTTCTCTCTCTGCTGGGATTCTAACGAAGGATAGACCTCAATTGTAAGTTTGCAACTACAGCGTTGTAGATATAGATAACTGGAAGGGGCGAAAGATTACTTATAGCTATTTTTCTGCCCCGAAGAGAATGCATGAACGTTATGATAAATTGTGAAGGACAGAGAAATGCAGAGAGAAAAGAATAGTATATTCAAATGTATGAAGAAGTACATAACAGAACTGAAGAGATCATTACAATGTAATATGGTTGAGCTATATATGCTCAAGCAAGACAAAATTAGAAAGTACAGCTGTCCAGTACAGCTGGCAGTGTACGGTCATACTGTTGAGGGTACAATATATTTAACACTCCCTCTTAGACTCAACAGTTACAATCAGCAGCACTGACTATGCCTAAGTGCTGTCTCTGGAAGTCAAAAACTGACTTTCCTAGTGGCTTGGTGAAAATATCAGCAAGTTGATCTCGAGAACCACAAAATTGAAGTGCAATGTCACCATTATTGACTAACTCGCGTATGAAATGAAACCGAGTGGCAATGTGTTTACTTTTCTTGTGGAACACATGGTTCTTGGATAATGCAATTACTGATGTGCTGTCACAGAAGATAGGAGTTGGATCCTTCTCTGTTTGTGACATGTCTTTCAATAATTTTCTGAGCCATACAGCTTGACAAGAAGCTGAGGTAGCAGCTACATACTCTGCCTCTGCAGAAAATATTGATACAATCGACTGCTTCTTCGATGCCCATGATCAATAATTTTCTGTTAGCAAGGCTGACAAGAAGTCACAGGTAGTGTTTATACACCGGCCGCAGTAAAATATCGACATAATCGACCGCTTCTTTCTCGCATGCCCATGAAATCGTATGTTCGTGTCTTTGAAAAACATATCCTTATGTGCTTTTCCCCGCTATCCAGTTATCAAGAAATACCATCCGTAAACTGTAAAGTTGATTGGCAATCGCATGTACCATAAAACCAAAATGTAGTGTTCTCAAGTATATTCTAAAATTGCTTTTAAGCATTTTCCAAAGCAGACCTTGGTGATTCTAATAACTGAACTAGGGTCGGCCGTGATACATGATAGCCCGCCTAGTTGTTGTAAGATACAACAACCGCCAACTAAACTTTTGTATAAAGTAGAATCTACTATCGTGGGATCCTTTCATCATTCTTGCTCAACTTTGTGCCTAAAGGTTTTTCATTGGATTGCATCCTTCCATGTGAAACCTTTTAAGAATGTTTGCCGCATACTTTCGTCGGCAGTAAAATGCCTTTGGCTGATTGATGAACCCAATACTAAAATATTTCATGATGCCAAGATTTTTCATCTCAAACTGAGATTTCATGGCATGCTTGAAATCTATTAGCTCTAGATTTCTTGCGTAAATCATGTCATCAACATATAAACATACAATTAGTATTTTACCGCGGTTAACTGTTTTCTTTGCATAAAGTGTGGTTCATTTTGACTTCGCTGAAACCACTTTTGATCAGAAAAGTGTCATCTTCGCTGTACCAAGCTCTTGGGGTTTGCTTTAAGCCATACAAGGCTTCTTCAACCCATACACTTTGGCCGGGTGCTCTTGGACTTCAAAACCGGTGGTTGATTGACATAAACTTCTTCTTCTAAAATCCATTTAGAAATGTCAATTTGACATCCATTTTGATAAACTTGCCATTTGTGTTATGACGCTATGGCCAATAAAGTCCTTAAAGTGTCTAATCTTGCTACTAGAGAAAAAGTTTCACCATAATCAATACCTGACTGTTGTGAGAATCCTTGGGCAAATGTCTTGCTCTGTTCTTTCAATCAGCCTCTTTTCATTTAGTTTGGTTTTCACACCCAATTTGACACCAATACTCTTTTGTGTCTTGGGTAAATCAACAAGATCCCATGTCTTGTTTTTCTCAATGGAGTCAATTCTTTGTTCATTGCTTGAACCCAATGTGGCTCCTTTTTTGTTTCCTTAAAGGATGTAGGTTGACATGACATTAAAGCAAAAATTATGCCGCTGAAGTCATCCAACTGCTGATGGATTTCGGTCAAACTTCGTGCCCTTCCTGACTTCAGGTCTGTAGAATGATTCTCTACTAGAAGATGAGCCATCCTGAATTATCGGGTGGTCCTGGGACTTGCATTCTTGGAAGAATGGGTTGAGGTACTTGTTGTTCTGAATTTTTTTGTGTTTTTAGAACTTGGTAGCAAAGGATTTCAACTGTCCACTTCCTGGTTTTTTGAATCATCCCAAAATTGGTTTTCCAAAAATTGTACATCTCATCGAAATTAAATTTCTTGGTGATGGATGTAAACTCGTAGTTTTAGAGGTTTCATCGTAGCTGAAAAATACATTTTTCACTTCACATCGCTTCTTCTCAATTCGAAGGTACGTGGTGCATATGCTATGCATCCAAACAACCTTAGATGAGCTACATTGAGCTTTGTCCCACTCCAAGCTTCTCGGGGAACTTTCATCTATAGACTAGTGGTTGGTGATCTATTCAAAAAATAAACTGAGCATGCCACTGCTTCAGCCCAAAAAATATATGACAAATGTTTTTCTTTAAGAAGTGTTCTTCGCCATATTCATGATGGTCTCATCTTTTCTTCACCTACTCCATTCATTGCGGAGTATACCTTTACTGCCACGGATGATGCCTTGAGATTTTATGTAGTTGTACCCTTCCGAGTTGTACTCCTCCATCCTCGGGAATTCGAGTAATTTCTTTGAGAAATTCTACCACTGCTTTTTCAGATTCTTCTTTGAATTCTTTTTGAATTTTGTAAATGTTTCAATTCTAGTTCGAAAATATATTCAGATTTTTTCCGTTGGAAATTAATAATAAATTTAGAAAAATTGACTCTCATACATTGGTCCACATAGGTCAAGGGACAAGTTCAAGATGTTGTTTATTGATGATTGGAAGACAGTTAAAAACCACAATGGAGTGGATTGAATGGAAGGAGGAATGGAATGGAAATGGACAGGACGGATGAAATGGAAGGATGGAATGGAGGATGGATGAAGGATGGACGGATGGATGGATGGAAGGAAGGAATGGACATGAATGGAAGGATGAGGAATGGATGGATGGATGGATGATCTCGGGAGGACCGGAGAGGAATGGAAATGGACGGGACGGATGGATGGATGGTGAATGGATGGAGGACGGAGGATGGATGGAATACGGATAGATCGGAATGGACCGGATGGATGGAGGAAAGGAGGAATGGATGGAAGGGATGGATGGACGGATGGAGGGATGGATGATGGAAGGACGGATGGAGGAAGGAGGAATGGAATGGATGGAATGGAATGGATGGATGGACAGATGGATGGAGGGAAGGAATGGATGGATGGAATGGATGGAATGGATGGAATGGATGGAATGGATGGAATGGATGGAATGGATGGAAGGGATGGACGGATGGAATGGAGGAGGATGGAAGTGCGAATGCCGAGGATCGAAGTTGCTCTCCCGGGACCGTGGTGGTGTGAAGAGGCTTACTGTTGTTGCTCTGATACCATGATAAATTGTGAAGGACAGAGAAATGCAGAGAGAAAAGAATAGTATATTCAAATGTATGAAGAAGTACAGAACATAACTGAAGAGATCATTACAATGTAAGATGGTTGAGCTATATATGCTCAAGCAAGACAAAAATAGAAAGTACAGCTGTCCAGTACAACTGGCAATGTACGGTCATACTGTTGAGGGTACAATATATTTAACATGTTAGTCCCTCCCACCAAGTGGACATAACCGTCGGGTTTGACAAAAGAATAAAATTAAATGGATGAAAATAATTTACCACTGATTACTCTGCGATTTTACTTGGTTTTTACTCCACGATTTTACCACTTATACTTAGTGATTTTACCACTGACTACTCTGCGCGTTTACCTTGTTTGCACCCAACGATTTTACCACTTACTCAAGGATTTTAACACTGATTACTGTACGATTTTACTTGGTTTCCACACAACGGTTTTACCATTTATACTCAGCGATTTTACCACTTATTACTCAGCCATTTTACCACCTATTACTCAATGATTTATTCTCCTTTGCTAGTGATTTTATATCTCTTCAATATCTGTGTTTTTCAGACCATTTCTCCCAAAAATCGTGTCACTCTTGGCGTTTAATTTTGAATCATCTCTGTGTATGGTATTTGAGTCTCGCCCAAATTTAGAGTTTCCTACTGGCGGTGTTTACAGTGCGTCTCAGCTAAATTATCTCTGTGTTTATTTTACTTCATAGTCTCTGCTAGTTTCCTTAAAGAGGGACTTTGTTTTCCTTATCTGTAGTTGCATCTTTCCCCTTTTTATGCCATATATTTCGCTTTTGCTAAGTGGTGTAATTGATATCTAATATATATCGTTCTATTATATTTTTGTCTTTTATTTAATGTTTTATTAAATGTTAATATCAGATATATAGGCCCAATTTTTTTATTATGTCCTACCTGTCATTTAAAAAGGCTTAGGTCCTCCTAAAAAATTCAAGGAAAGTAAATATAGATTTCTCTTAATGCTGGAATAATGTTGAAGTGTGATAAATTAAGTAATTAAAGTTTGTTTTGCGTTGAGATGTCACCAGTTGATGTATGACGAGATGTGTAATAATTTACTCTTGCTTCCCTTAAATTGATGTATCATTTAGATAGCTTTTGTTGCGTCATGAAATAAATCGATAGTTTACTCTTGTGCAATGAATAATTAATGATGGATGAATGATTAAGTTATTAGTTTACTTGTGCCATGAATTTAATATTGATGTATGACTAGTTAAGTAGTTAGACATACTTGGTCCATGAAAATAAGCTTGATAATACTCTCACACCATTTATTATGTTGATGTATGATTGTTTAAAGTATATGTACTATTGTGTCATTTATTGTTGATGTGTAAATGATTAAGTAAATGGGATTTAATGAAACTTGCAATAATGTCGACGTAAAAATGATTTAGTAATTAGATAATCTTCAATCTTGAAATTAAATTTTCTTGTATGATTTCCTAACTGAATAGATTAATTGTGTGCATTGAATGGTGTTGGTTTATGTTTAATTCGGAATTTGGATAACGTTCACACCTAGAGATAATGTGTTATTATTGATGAATTAAATAGTTGATTAATCACGTGCCTTGAAGTAAAGTAGATGTCTCCTTTTGCGCATTGAAAATAAAATAAATTTGAATGTTTTTCACCTTATCTTATGTCCTTGTATGATTGATTTAGAAATAAATTGTCCTTCTCCTTGGAATTTGTTTGATGTGTGATCAATTATTAGAACACTATTGCATCATTGATTATCGTTGATGTTGTTGATATATCTAGTTGGTTTTTGGACTTTATTGTGTTAGTGGGATGTAGACACCTCCTTGTTCCTCAGAACAATCACCAGCCCCAAAACCTTAAATGGTCAAAATCAATCAGATGAATCCTCGGCTTGAGCATTTCTTATGTGTCTTGAAGGTCCTAACCTTGCAAGGTAGGTTGGGTGGGTAGTATCTTTATGACATCTTATGTTATCCTGATGTTATCTTTATGTTATATTTATGTTACCTTATGTTATCCTTATGTTATATTTATGCGATGAGTTGAGCGATTAAAAGTATTGATGAATTCAGTTGATCGTGATGAGTTGATATTGCTTCGCCATTGTGATGAGTTTTGATTATGTATCGTTATCTAAATAATTTGATGTGTTTATTTTGTGTCATTTTATTACAACGATGAGTATGCAATTACTTTTACTTATGATGTTGTTTGATTATGCATTGTTTGAATTATGTGTTGACTCTAATTTTCTGATGCTTAAATAAATAATTTTTTTTACCGATTGTGCTTCACTTTTCCTAGTCGTAATGGAAGGGCCATTACATATGATTAGGCTAGGCAATCTTAACTAAATCATTAGTCATAACTTGAGGATATATTACTAATATCCTAAACGAATAATACAAATATAGGTTATAATTAAACTCGGTGATTGGTAAGGTAATCCATAGGCTAACATCGAAATGAACACCCTGAATAGAATCTTGCACGGTGCTATTAAAATCATACACCAATGCTCATCTTTTTGTACTAGACGAAAGATGTGAGTTGCCTCTATGACACAGAAATTACTTGAAAGTCCCTCAACAAACAGTGTGATGGATGCATCTGCTGGTAGAACTTGATCTGAAGGAGAATTTGTCAGCCCATTGTAATGATTATCATAATTATAAGGAGCAACATAAACATATTGTTCTCTACTTTCTGTCAATTATTGAACCCCAACTCTATCTTTGCCTCTCTCACCTAGTGGGAATTATTCCCAGCTACAACTAACATAAATGGACCTACTGGACAACACATGATCATGATGACCATATCTCGTTAAAAGGTGATCCTCATATTCATATTCATTGCGAGGCCACTTGGCTAGCACAAAGCTCTCCAAGTGACTCGCTCTCTCAGCTGCTGCAGCTAGGATTCTAGAACTTAAATATGTGGTTTCCATTCTTCTGTTTTCTGTCGCTCATACACTCTCAAAGAATCGTTGAAATGCACAAAAAAGGATCAACGCAAACTCAACACAAAAAAAGTTATAAATTTATGGATTTTGGTGGGTGAAGAATAAGAAAAAGTTACAATTTTTTGGGTTTGCAACTACATCATTGTAGTAATAGATAACTGGAATGGGTGAAATATTACTTATAGTTATTTTTCTGCCCCAAAGAGAATGCATACATGCCAGCCTATTTCATTTGTTAGTCCCTCCCAACAAGTGGACATAACCGTTGGCTTTGACAATTTTGTTTTTTGAATGGATGAAAATAATTTTTCCCCTTGGCTTTGACCGTTGTTTTTTTAAATGGATGGAAATGATTTTTGTTTTAATTAAGGTCATGATAAAGTTAGTGGTGGTTTAAATTAATTTATTTGAAAATACTAGCATTTCAAAATAGCATTTAAATATGATTGGAGAAGTGTTGTGGAGAACACTAAATTGGTGCTAAGGCAGGGGATAGAAGAAAAACAATGAAACTCGATTGCTCTATATGTTTGGATGGTTTGTAGTAGCTTATGTTTTAATGTGAGATTATTGTGGTGTTTTAATGCGAGATTATTGTGGTGGTTTGTACATAGAGGACATTTTATTTTACTGGGAGAATTCTGTCATTAAAATTTATATTTCTTGCCTCTTCATGGGAATGTTTATATGCATCTTTCAAAATACATCATGGGAGAGTGATTGGATTTAACTTATGTTTTTTTTGTTATTTGTGTGAGTTGTCTTACATTTTTTCCAATGTGGAGAGACCTATGTACATGTTGTCTTCTTTTTCCACTGACTACCGCACATTCAAAATCACTATAGGAGATTACACGAGTGGCATGTAAATGCAGTTTAGTTCACCGAATGTATTTCTTGGTTTGTAAACATGGAGCGTCATATTACAATTCCTCCTAGTTTCATTTTATACTATGTGGTGGTTTATAGGCAAAGAGCTTTGGGGTTCTTGTTTGTTGGTTTCTTTTCATGCTAGTGATTTTTAGTTGGTAGCTCTATGAGTGGTTTCCTTTGCTTTTGTTGTTGTGGAATTTTTTGCTTCCAACTTCATGGCAGTGGACATGAGATTTGATTCCACAAGTTATCTTTAAAGCATTGAATTTTAAGTTCATGGTTGAGTTGTTGATTTAAAAATGATCAAAAAAATGGAATGGGAGGGAAAGTAGCTATGTTTTATTGAGTTGGTTATTACCTCATATTTAGAAAGACAAATTAAAGTGTTAAGAGACCATATTACAACCTTTAAATTGAATGAGAAATCACAACCTATAGAGGAACTGAAATAGTTCCCATGGAAACAAATGGAGGTTAATCACGCTTGTGGAGATAAAGGCCAATAACAATGTTGAAGGTGAAGGGTGTTTGTGTTTATGTAGACAAAATTAAGTTAATCAAAATTGTGAAGGTGAAGGTGGGCCACCAGGAAGGGCATCTGCCTTCCTTGACCAACTAGTACAAAATTCTATTGTCATATGATCTCCCTAGTCCGGGAAGCAAGACGTTCTAAAAGAATGTACTATATTAAATTGTTATCATTGTCAGCATTAGTCAGTCTCTTATTTGTACTAAAGCATTTGTCAGTCTAAGAAAACGTTGGCTATGTATAAAATAATTAGTCAGTTTATGTCAGTAATTGTTGTGAGAAATTTCTCTTGCCAGTCTGAATGCATAGAGAAATGCAGAAGAATAAAGCAACAACTACCGTTGTTTTAGATATCCTTGATTGATAAAAAGGAGAGATTTTCCTCTGTAATTGATTTAATTTTGCTAAATCTTCGTTGTTATTGCTTGTGTGTGTGAAA
>SNQJ01S0000635.1:182716-220301 GCA_010110895.2 Picea sitchensis
AGGTACAATGTATGTAAAAAAGGAAGAACTATAGTTGCTAGGCAACTGCGTCCTTCACTCCAAGATGACCTCGCAGAGAATGGAATTTATGCTCAGTGAAGGTCTTGGTGAAAATGTATGTCGTATATTCTTCTAAAGGACATAACTATAAGTCGATGATCCTCTCGTGTACCAAGTCCTGGATGTAGTGCATGTGGATCTCAATGTGCTTCGTTCATTGCCTCTGAAATGGATCTCTGCAGAACTTCAGAGTGATCTGGTTGTCACACCAGATGACGATCGACCGATGAAACTGAATGCCTAACTCACTCAGAAAATCTTGTAGCCACATAGCATGAATGGTTATGTTAACTACCCCTTTGTACTCTGCCTCGACTGAAGATAGAGCAATGGCAGCTTGCTTCTTGCTCGACCAACAAATAGGCTCGGAACCAAGACTAAGTGAGTAACCATATGTGGACTTGTGATCAATGTTATCACCAGCCCAGTCAGAATCAGTAAACCCAATGAGATATAATGTAGAGGTTGTTTGATAATAAATCCAAAAGGCGATGGTTCCCTATACGTATTGAAGGATATGCTTTGCATCTTTCCAATGTAGCTCATACGACTCCTGCATGAACCTAGAAACTGTTCCAACTACATATGAGAGGTCTGGTCTGGAGTGTGTGAGAATCAACAAGATCCCCACTAGTTGTTTGTACAGTGTGTTGTCAACCATTGGAGTCTCCCCGCCATCCTCAAGTTTGAATTCTGATAGGAAAGGAGTCGGAGCAGACTTGCAGTCTGTCATGTGAAATCTCTCAAGGAGATCTTGTGCATACTTGGCTTGAGAAAGTTTGATGCCTGATGCATCGTGACTGATCTCAAGTCTAAGGAAGAAGTGTAGTGAACCCATGTCCATCATAAAAAACCTGTCATGAAGAATCCTCTTGACTGTAGCTATCGTTGAATTCGAGAAACCGATGATCATATAATCATCAACATACAAAACTAAAAGTAGAAGTGAATAATTCGTCTTGAGCATGTATACATCTGGATCTTATTTACAACGTACAAAGTTCTATGACAACAAGTAGGAGTCCATATTGGCATACCATGCCCTCAGAGCCTGCTTGATTCCATAAAGTGACTTCTTTAGTTGACAGACCAAAGATGAGTCCTGCATAAATCCTTGGGGTTGCTCCATATAGATCTCCTCAGAGAGATCACCATGAAGAAATGAATTCTTCACATCCATCTAATGGAATTCCCATCCCTTGGTTTCCGCAATGGAAAGTGCCAATTGTATGGAATCCATATTCGTTACTGGAGCCAAGGTCTCATCATAGTCAATACCATGAACCTGTTGAAAGCCTTTGGAGACAAGCCTGGCTTTGTATCTACTGATCTATCCATCCACTGCACTCTTGGTCCTATAGACCCATCTGCATTTGACAAGTTTCCTCCTAGAAGGAAGGGGAACCAGATCCCAAGTCTGGTTCTCGAGGAGGGAGTTGTACTCCTCCTACATGGCGGATTCCCAAAAGGGATTTCCAGCAGCCTCTCCATAAGACTGTGGATCTAAATATTGAACCAAGAAAAGATGCCTAGAAGGCAATGGCACAATGGCAGCGAGTGAAATAGGAGGCTCCTCGAAATTAGATCGAGTCCTCCTAGTATCAGTTGGATCACCAACGAGATCCCCTGCATCCTGAAGAGTAGTTTGTGCCCACTTGGGCCTCTACTCTGGCTCTGCAACTACATCTGGATGCTCTAACTCTGCATCTGACTATACTGAATCTGAATATGAATCATTTGATTCCTCTGAATCATAACTCTCATCTGAAGAAGAGTTAACATGTGCATGCTCATCATCTCAGATAGGTGGAAGAGTGAAGGTGTTTGCATGTGATTGTTGAGGTACATGTGAGACACTTTCCTCGGATTGGACACTATGCTCAATGATGAGTTGGTCCAAGGAAATATCAATAAGCTGATATTCCTTCACACCATCGGGGTATCCAACAAAAATTCACTCAATGCTCTGTGGATCAAGTGCCTTCCTCTTTTCAGAGGGAATCTGGGCCCATGCACGTGAACCAAAAATGTGAAAGTGGGACACTTCCGGTTTGAGACTGCTCCAAGCCTTGTAGGGGGTCTTATCCTTGACATATATAAGAGGAGATCTGTTTTGGATATACGTTGCATAGTTAAGTGCTTCGACCCATAGTCTCTGTGGTAGTGACTTTGCATGCAACATGCAAGATGCCATCTCCTTTAGAGATCTGTTTTTTCGCTCAGCAACTACGTATTGCTACAGAGTGTAGGGAACTATATGTTGCAACTAAATCCCTGCCTCATGGAAAATTTATGAATCTCATGATTCACATACTCTCCCCCATTATCATTTCGGAGGACTTTGATCTTCTTTTCGGACTGTGTCTCAAGCAAAGATTTGAAATCTTTGAGATGTTGAAAGACCTCATATTTTTTCCTGAGAAAGTAGATCCAAGTAAAACATGATAAATCATCAACAAAAATGAGAACAAACGTCACTTTTCTGATCTATGGATGCGGAAAAGGACCCATGAGGTCACTGTGGATCAGATCTAAAGGTGCGGAAGCTCGTTGAGACTTTCCTTTGACGAATTTCTCGTGAGGGTTTTTTCCAAGAACACATCCCTCACATACTCCCTTGGAGAAGAGGATGTCTGGCAGACCATCAACTAATATGTTCTTTCTAAGTTGTTGCATGTATCTGAAATTCAAATGTCCAAACCTTTCATGCCATATCCTACTACTTTCATCAGCATGAGTAAGTAGTAAAGCAGAATCAGGTTCAATGAATTCAGAAAATGTATACAATCTACACTGATGATTTACCTCACTGGTAGAAACCTTGGAGTTGGTTTGCATGTCGCATATGTCCATGGAATTTGGTGTGAATGCGATTTTATTTTCGGTGCGAGAATTTGTCATCCGATACACGGAGAGAAGGTTGAAAAAAATCTTGGGAACATCCAGCATGTTCTCGAAGCTTCTGTTGGTGAGTACAATCCTTCCTTTGTCGATGACCTCAATAGAATATTTGTCCCCCATCAGAATAGGAGGACCTTTGCATGCATCCAAAGAAGAATAAACTACTTCTAAGGCATCCATGTGATGTCATTCTCCTGAATCTACGATCCAAGCATCGGGAGAGGAGTTGATTACAATCAAAGCATGGCTAGAATTGTATTTCTTGGAATTCAGATCTTCTGGCTTCTTCTTCTTTTCACCCTCGGGGATGTGATCTCCAAGGTTGTTTTGCTAAAGTATCTGAGACATCATATCTATTTGTTTTTGCATGCATGCAGATTCTGAATGGAATCCTTTGTGACAATATGTGCATTTCTCTCCTTTTCTTCCCTTTTCTCCTTTGGATCTGGAGGCATCGGTGAAGGGTTTTTTGTACTCTTCCTTCTTCATATGTGCATGAGCTTTTCTCTTATATTTATCTTTAGATTTTTGATATTTTTGGCTTCCATCATGCACAGTGAGTGCATGTGCTCTTGGGCCTTTGATTGCACCCATGTTGATGAGATTGGTTTGATCTTGTGTCAAGGATTCGATAAAGTCCTCGAGAGAAGGCATCTTCTAGGTGGCTCCAGAGGTAAATTTGACAGTATGGAATGTGGATATGAATACAAAGAATTCAGGTCCAATCTTGGAGATAATGGTGAGAACCATTTGTTTCTCCTCCTCCGATTTATCAACCCCGCAAGATTTGAGTTGTGACAGTAAATCCTTGAATTTTGTAAAGAAATCTTGGATATTGTCGAAGATTTTTAGATCCAATGTGAGCAGATCCACCTCCATCATGTGTCCCCTCATCTCATCCTATTTTCCAAAGAGCCCTTCCAAGTTTTTCCAATATTCATTGGGATTCTTACAAGAAGATATGTGAAAAAGGAGATCAAGAGAAATAAGACTGCAAATTGTTCTGAGTGCCTCATCCATGTGATTTAAGTACTTGGATTTTTCTATGGCTGATGTCGATTATGTATTTGTATTCATGGTTAACCTATACATCCCTCTATATCAGATATATATGGCTATTTTATCCTTCCATGCAAAATAGTTGTAAGGTGTAAGAATGAATTCTTTTTGGAATTATATCTTTCCGATGTCTTCAATCTTTTGTACCTGCAAAAACTTTTGGTGTAGCTTTTGCTTAGCAGTCTGTCCGATATGATTCCATGTAAATGTGTTGAACCTACACAGAATAGATCTATCTAAACAATAATACACACATTTTCAGAGAGAATTGAAAAGGAAGAAGAAGGAGAGAAAGAATGGAAGAATTATCATTAACCATTGTGAATAATGAATAATGTACACATGATATACTCTGTATAACTCAATTATTTCAACTTGAGGAGAACCAAGTCACCATAGTGGTGGTCTAGAGATATATGGACACACACCATAAGTTACGGGGGTGAACTACCACCTATTCTAGTCTCTCAGGCAGTTACAAGAGTGAACTGCCACCTAGTTGAGTTAACTAGTCAACTAGTCTTCAGTTAATTGACTGAACATAAAGTATTGAGGAGTTAACTCAAGGAATCAAGGCTAATACGTCACTCTGGTGATGATACCAAGGCAAGGTCAAATTATCATGGTGATGATCCCAATGTTGCATGGTGATGATCCCAATGCAAATCTAAACTCAATTCAACTAGTCAAACTGAAGTGTGAACTGAAAGAGAATATTCTCCAGGTGGAATATTCTCTCCTAAAATATAGGTGATTGGATAATAACTAATTATGACTAATAAACAAATAAAAAAACCTTAGGAAAAATAAATCTTAGGTGTGTGTGAAGTAACTCCAACATTTCATTGGGGGAATTTTTTCCACACACAAACCAAATATTCATCAACCAGATTCATTTTTTTGGGGGGGGGTATTCATCTCTCTCCTCACACTCTTGCATAACATCACAATCACCCTTTTGAGGGTTCCTCTCACATCCTCCTCAGGGTCTCCTATGTTCCTATCGACCATGCTGACTTGACGAGAGGCTTCTAATGAGGAATCCAGCGCAACCACATTAACCCCAGTTGAAGACATAGTGATTTCTCTCTAAGAACTGATTTGACTCCAACAAATACAACCTCGAGCGACCATGTAGCTAGATACTCATTTTTAGTTACCCAATTTCGTCATCCAAATGAATGGAGAGACGATCTATTCCTGGATCCGTAGCCTCTCCACTTACTTTAAGATTTCATTCGAGATGGAATAAACCACCAAATTGTAGATAGGGAACCTTAAACTTGAAGGAATCTCACAAACCTAGTAGAACACACGATTGGAAAGCTCAGAATTGATTATAGATCTTGGTACCCCTCCTTTTCCAACAAATGGTAGTATTGATTCTTGGGATGCTTTCTATGACGCACTATGGGAATGCTTCTACCCTCCATGCTATCTTCAGAATATTCTTGCCAAGTCATTGGTACTCTACCAACTTAAGACGCAATCAGTTAAGGGATACGTTGATGTCTTCTGCAAGCTTCTCATCCAACTACATGTCAACGAACTAGATGAGTTATTAATAATTAAGTTCAATTCTAGTTTATTGTTACCTCTTTATAGGGAGGTAGATATTTTTGAAAACGCTTCTCTCGACAAATATTTCTTATTGGCCTTGGCCATAGAACGTAAGGCAGTCCCTCACATATGATGTTCTCCAAATAGAACCCATGCTGGAAACCCAACTCCTTCTCATTCTCAACCTTATCCTTCTTCCTCGTCGATGACCAAAAATGCAGTTTGGTGTAATTTTCAAAAGACCAACTCCTATAACTCTTATGACTATCGATCTATTAAAAATATCTACCCCATCACACCTTCTTTGTAGAGGGTACACCTAATGAGTTTCTTGAGAAACTGGAAGTCATCTCTCTAACCAAACCCCACCGAAGCCGAACCACCCCTCATTCCCATGACTACGCCAGAACTAGGTCAACCTAACATTCTCATATTCAGTCACAACTACCAAATTAAAAATGAACTCACCACTCTCATTCTAGAAAGTAACAATAAAAAGAATCTGATATCACAAGACTTACTCCAACATATGCAACTCCCCACCACCCCACACATTGATCCAAATAAGCTTGAATGGGTACAAAAGGGTGGTCATCACATTACTATTGCTCAGTTTCACACTGTCACTTTTGCCATTGGTACTTTTCATGACACTATGATATGCAACGTGTCATTGTTATATTGGGTTGATCTCCTTCTTAGTATTCCTTACGAACAAGATGGACAAGCGGTGTATCATGCCAAGACTCATCAGTACCACCTTAAACAAGTTGGACACAGCTATGTACTTACTTCATCGTCTATCACTTCACCATTGCCGCAAACCGATACCATAACCACTCACCATGTTATAAATACCAATAATTTCTCTTGTGTTTGACACGCCATGTTCAGCACAAGAATCGCACTAATATGACACATAGACATATTTCCATATTACTACAACCACACGTTATTCCATAATCGAAATGGGAATTCATTTCGATCGAATTTATTGTTTGGTTGTCGCTGACGTCAAGGAGGAACGAGTCGATTTTCTTTGTAGATGACACTCTAAAGAAGAGTGCACATTTTATTCATGTGCATATGATGTATCAGACAACACACATAGCCATAGTTTTTATCAATGATATTATGAGATTGCATGGCATTCCTAAAAGGATCATATCTGATCGAGGATCAATGTTTACAGGATGATTTTGGACTAGTTTCCAAGAGCCCTTGGGAACCCAACTTAACTTTAGTGCATCATATCACTCGCAGAAAGACAGAAAGACAAAAATAATGAACCAAATCTTGGAATATATGTTGTGTATGTACGTGATCGACCAAATAAAAGATTTGGGAAGAGTTTTTTCCACTGGTAGAGTTTGAATACAAAAACAATTATCAAAGCACCATTAAGATGTCGTCATTTAGTTTTCTTTATGGCCAACCGTGTCAGACTCCTTTGAGCTGGGATCAAATTGAGGATAGGGTCCTAGTAGGACTAGAAGAGATCCAAGAAATGGAAGAACAAATGTAAAAGATAATATAAAGGATTAAAGAAGCGCAAGATCGACAGAAGAGTTATGTCGATGCACGTTGCATTGACCATAGTTATGAAGTTTGTGATCGAGTCTTCTTATGGGTGAAACCACAAAAGAGTTCGATCAAGTTTGCAAAGATATTTTTCGATGTTGTGGAAAATAAAGGGCCTGTGGCCTATCGAGTACCCTTTCCTGATTCTCTGAGACGTATGCACAATGTTTTTCATGTATCTCTTTTGAGACATTATGTTAGTGATCCTACACATGTGATCGACGTGACTTCCTTGTAGGCATTGGAAGAGGGTTCACTCATGGTGGAGCCAATCCAAATTATGCACATCTCATTCGATAGTTGTGACGTTGAACATTCAATCAGATAAAGGTCTAGTGGGACAATTATATTCCACACTCAACTACTTGGGAGGACGCATATGATATGCGCAAATAGTTTCTATATTTATTTGATAGTTAGACTTTTAGATCTTGTCAGATGCTTTATTTACTGCATTTATATACTATGAAACTTCAAGATGAATTTTAGAACAAGAGGAGGTGTATGTAACATCCCTCTCTTGCAAGCACATGTTATTGACTTATTCTTTGAGGACACTTGCATGCAAGTGATCCGGTTTTAGTATATGTTGTCTATTTCTCTTGTGGATTATTATGATGATGTTGATGGATTTTGATGTTATGTTATTGGATATCTAGGTATTGAAAGATTCTATTAACAAGTTTTCCAAGAATATGTAGGACACTTAACAGATTGAGGATGTCGATGGCATCAATGGACGTCCTTTAACTCTGGATTGAGTTAGGGAGTGGATTGTATTGGTTTGGGTATATTATTTATGCATATGTGGCATATGATCGGGTATATTATGATGGTGTTTATGGATCATTGATAGTGTTTCGTTGATCGATGTAGGTTGACGATTGTTTGCTAACCTGACTCACATAAGGAGTAAAGGGGCCATGCACAACAACCAGATATTTATGGAGAGGTGTGGCAACATCCCTGTCACAACCTACTAGCACTCCCACTGTGGCTCGAATTGTAGGTTAATGATTACCTAGTTCGATATATCCATGATGTCGTGAGGGTAGAATGAGATAGTCTCTCACGAATATTCTTAGGGGTGCACAATAAGGTAGGGTCCTTATTCCTTAGAGGCCCTTAGTCTCTCACAAGGTCACCTGAATGGAGTATTGACTCCAAGGGTTGGACAACTACCAAAACTAGTCAAAGACAAGTGGCAGCCTTGGAGAACAGAGTGCATCTTGAAGGGCACATTGCGTAATTTGAATGAAAGACGAGTGGCACCCTTGGATCACAGAGGGCGTCTTGAAGGGCATGCCATGGTATGAAAAAATGGTTCAATGAATCTAGGTGGCCTAGAAAACTTTGAGAAAATGTTAATCCTTATAAAATATTGAGCACCTGTCGAATTAATTAATTGATTAATTAATTAACTAAAGAATGAATTATTAAGCATAATCCCTAAGGGTCTAAGTTCATGAAAATAAAAATGTAACTAAGCCTACGTATAAGATTAGTGAGAAGATTAAAAGCTAATTTTATAATTAAATAATGAGGGGTGAAGTAAATCAACTTAAGAAATCAATAAAAATAAAACAAATCTAAAGAGTGATTTAATACACATTGTGCAAGTAAAGACCAAAATTAGAAATTAAAATAAGAAAGGAATAAAGCGTACAAGAATGTGTAAGCATAGAAAGGTATCGAAAGTCTAGTCTAACTAGAGAAAATTCATATTTTAACTCAACTATGTTTTAGAGAGGCATTAGTCATAAAAGGGAAATAAAGGGAATAAAGGGACAACTAGGAGTGATTTTAGGAGTGCCTTTAGGATGGGTGAGGTAATTTGACATTTAATTAAATTAATTGGTGGATTTATTAGTGCAACTAAGGGAACGGGTGACAAGTGTATGGGCTCAAATAATTCTTACTTAAATTTTAAAAAATGAATTGAACGTGCAAATAGAAAGTTTGCACTAAGAATTTTTTTATAAAACAAATGGCTAAGAGGAGGAATGGATAACACGGTTTATGAGTAAGGTTATGGTAGAGAAGTTCTCACTAGTTTTACTTGTGATAGTTGGGATACCCAACTCGAGAGAGAGAGAGAGAGAGAGAGAGAGAGAGAGAGAGAGAGGTGTCTCTAGCTTGCGAGGCAAGATGGGAGCTAGAGGATTCTGGTTGTGTGTGTGTGTGGCCCCTTTGCGGCTCAAGCGGATAAGGGGGAAGAATAGTACCCCTAGTGTTGGATGGGAGGTATCGGTGAAGTCTCAACGGTTAGCAACAGGACGAAGGAAGGGAATTCATGTCACCAAGGATCGCAATCAAACCTACCTTCGTCGGTCACGGTATTTCATTTGAGTTGCAATGTATTAATTTTTTATTGTAATTTCATTTGAAGTTGCAAGGTATTAAGTTTTAATTGTATTTTCATTTGAAGTTGCAATGTATTAAGTGTTTATTGTATATATATTTTGGGGGTAAAGTATATGTTATTGATTTCTGGATTGAGATTTCATGTTATCCTCATGTCCTCCTAAATAAATTCAAGGAACCTAACTATAGATTTCTCTTGGCGCTAGAATAATGTTGAAGCGTGATAAATTAAGTAATTAAATTTACTTGTGCACCTCAATTAATATTCAGGTGTGACCACTTAAGTAATTAGACCATTCGTGCGCCATGAATAATGCTGATGTATGACGATATGTATAATAATTTACTATTGTTTCCATTAAATTGATGTATGGTTGATTGAGTAGATAGCTTTTGTTGCGCCATGAAATAAATCTATAGTTTACTCTTGCACAATGAATAATTAATGATTGATGAATGATTACATTATTAGTTTACTTGCGCCATGAATTTAATATTGATGTATGACTAGTTAAGTAGTTAGACATCCTTGTTCCATGAAAATAGGCTTGAGAATACTCTCTCACCACTTATTATGTTGATGTATGATTGTTTAAAGTTTATGTACTCTTCTGCCATTTATTGTTGATGTGTAAATGATTAAGTAAATGGGATTTAATGTGCCTTGCAATAATGCTGACTTAAAAACGATTTAGTAATTAGATAACCTTTTGTTTTGAAATTAAATGTTGTTGTATGATTTCCTAACTCAATATATTAATTGCGCGCATTGAATGGTGTTGGTTTATGTTTAATTTGAAATTTGGATGACGCGCACACTGAGAGATAATGTTGATTATCGATGAAATAAATACTTGATTAATCGCTCACCTTGAAGTAAAGTAGATGTCTACATTTGCACCTTGAAAACAAAATAAAGTTGAATTCTTTGTGCCTTATCTTATGTCGTTGTATCATTGATTTAGTAATTAAATTCTCTTGTGCCTTGGAATTTATTTGATGTGCGATTGGTTATTAGAACACTATTGCATCATTGATTATCGTTGATGTTGTTGATACAACTAGTTGGTTTTCAGACTTGATTGAGTTAGTAGGATGTAGACACCTCGTTGTTCCTCGGAATAGTCGCCATCCCTAAGACCTTAAATGGTCAAAATCAATCGGATGATGAGCATTGCTTATGTGTCTTGGAGGTCCTAACCTTACAGGGTAGGTTGGGCGGGTTATTGTGGTGGTATCTTTATGTTATCCTTATGTTACCTTATGTTATCCTTATGTTATCTTTATGTGATGAGATGAGAGATTAAAAGTATTGATGAATTCAGTTGATCATGATGAGTTGATATTGCGTCACCATTATGATGCTTGTTGATTATGTGTCATTATCTAAATATGATGATGTGTTGATTTTGTGCCATTTGATTACAACGATGAGTCACTTGCAATTCTTTTACTTATGATGTTATTCGAATCCTACACCAACGCTTGTGTTTTTGTAGTGGACAAACCCTAATAATGGCCGAGGGAAATGGCTAGAGTTTTGAGTTTACAAAATTTTTCTAGAAATTTTGAAATATTTTTTATATGGATTTGCTAGACCTTACCAATCTATAGAAATGAAATGCTTCTTGTTCGTGCCACAACAATCCTCCATTATGCCTAGAGTTTCGAGTTTACACAAATTTTCGAGAAATTTTAAAATATTTTTTCTATCGATTTTCTAGATCCTACCAATCTATAGAAATGGAATGCTTCTCCTTAGTGCTACATCAATCCTCCATAGAAATGGAATGCTTCTCCTTAGTGCTACATCAATCCTCCACTTCAAAAGAATTACAAGAATTTTGGATTTTTTTAACAAATTCTATGATATCAACCCCTTTTAATAATGTGGTATAATTGTCCCATTATTGTTTAACACAATCGTGAAGAAAGGAACATCGTAAATAACAAATGACATGGCAATTTGGTTTGGGAAGATTAAACATTTATATATTTCTCCGAATAACATATCTATCTATCAAAGGTGGTATTAAAGTTCTAAAAAGAATTCTTCAACAACGAGTCATCCAGTGTCAACAGACCCACAAAATTATCGACGTCGATACTCATCTTGTTGAGCTCGACCTCCATCGTTACTGCGTGCAAATGGCAAGCCATTCCTATTCCTTGGAGGATGTGCAAACTGCAACTTTAGGGAAGACGAATCTCTATCATCCTTATCCATCCTGTACCCTTGTAAAGCCTCCATAGCAGTTGAAGCACATTTCGGGTTATCAAAATCGACAAAACACAGAACAACAACATTAACGCTAGGCTCTACTTCAAGTTTATTTCTAGATTCCTTCCACTTATTGACTTCTTTGAAACCGAGAAAATGGCGAAAGATGTGAGCTGCCTCTCTGCCACTGCAATTACTTGGAAGTCCCTCAACAAACAGTGTGTTGGATGCATCTGCTGGTAGAACATGATCTGAAGGAGGATTTGCCAGCCCACCGCGATGATTATCATAATTATAAGGTGCAAGAGAAACATATTGTTCTCTACTTTCTCTCAATGATCAAACCCCAACTCCGTCTCTGCCTCTCTCAACTATTCGGACATCTTCCCAGCTGTGATTAACATAACCGGACGTACTGGACAACGCATGCTCATGATGACCATATCTCCTCGTTAAAAGGTGATCCTCATATTCATATTCATTGCGAGGGCCAGCACAGAGCTCTCCAAGTGACTCGCTCTCTCTGTTGGGATTCTAACGCTTGAATATGTGCTGTCCATTCTTCTCTTTTCTATCGCTCAGACGATCTCAAAGAACAGTTGCAAAAGGCTCAACGCAAACTCAGCAGAGCAGAAGTTAGAAATTTGTGGGTTTTGGTGGGCGAAGAATAAGCATGATAGACCTCAATTGTAAATTTGCAACTACAGCGTTGTAGATATAGATAACTGGAAGGGGCGAAAGATTACATATAGCTATTTTGCTGCCCCGAAGCGAATTCATGCACGTCAACCTATTTCAATTGTTAGTCCCTCCCACCAAGTGGACGTAACCGTTGGCTTGACAATTTTTCTTTTTTTAAATGGATGAAAATAATTTTTCCCCTTGGCTTTGACAGCTGTTTTTTTAAATGGATGGAAATGTTTTCTCTTTTAACTTGAAGTGGGCAGAAGCAAAGGAACATAAGAACGATTTTATTGCTCGATTGATGAAATGGTTACATCTCCTCGTTTTTATAGAGGTTATGGAAGGATCTCGAAGATCCAGAGTATTCACGAAGCGGTTGGAGTGTCGGTGGTTAAGTCGGTGGTGGGGGAAGAATCAGTGGTATGTCGGTGGTATGTAGAAATTAACTTCTTCCAACACTCCCCCCTAATTTCTACTACTAATTACATCAATACTTACAATGCCCAATGCTTCTCTTAGATACTCAAATTGGTCTTGTGCTAAAGCCTTTGTAAATATGTTTGGAAGTTGCTTCTTTGATTTGCAATGTTGTAGGATGAGTTCTCCATTGTTGACAAGTTCTCGAATAAAGTGATATCTCGTGTCAATATGATTTGTCCTCTTGTGAAAACATGATTCTTTGATAGTGCAATGGTAGACTTGTTGTCACAATAGATTGTATTAGGCTCCTCTTGATTATGCATTAGATCCTTCAATATTCTTTGCATCCAAATTGCTTGACATGTTATTGATGTACCTACTACATACTCTGCTTCTGCTGATGAGATTGTCACTGTTGGTTGCTTCTTTGATGCCCATGCCACAATTCTTGTTCCAAGATGAAATGCATATCCAGATGTACTCTTTCTGTCATCAATGCTTCCTTCAAAATCACTATCTGTGTATCCAACTAACTGCAAATTATTTGAAGTAGAATAAAATATGCCATGATTCATAGTCCCTGCAATGTATCTTAATAACATTTTTCCTTCCTGCGAATGTGAATTATTTGGTGTGTCCATGAATCTAGAAATCAAACTGACTCCATACATTATATCTGGCCTAGTTGCAGTGAGATACATCAAACTTCCAACCAATTTTCTGAATATGGTTGAATCAAAATCCATCTCATTTTTTTCTCTACTTAGTTTTGTGCCAACTACCACAGGTGTAGAAATTGGATTGCAGTTTATCATTCTAAACATTTTTAAAACATCCTTTGCATATTTACTTTGGCAAATGAAAATGTCCTTATCATTTTGTGTGACTTCTATGCCAAAAAAATATTTCATTAACCCTAAGTTTGTCATCTCAAATTCCTTCTTCATTGTTGATTTAAACATATCAATAGAGAGATTACATGTATAGATCAAATCATCAACATATAGGCAAACAATCAAGATCTAACCTTGTTTATTGACTTTGGTGTATAGTGTAGGCTCACTAGTGCTTCTTGTGAATTCATTTGTTATCATGTATGAATCTATCATGCTATATGAAGCCCTTGGTGCTTCCTTCAATCCATAAAGTGTCTTCTTTAGCATGTAAACCTTGTCTTCTTTTCATTTTACTTCATATCCTGGTGGTTCTTGCACATAGAATTCTTCTTCTAAATATCCATTCAGGAACGTTGATTTGACATCCATTTGATAAACTTTCCAATTGTGTTGAGTTGCAATAGCTAGTACCATCCTAATTGTGTCAATTCTTGCTAAAGGTGAAAATGTTTCATTGTAATCAACTCCATATTCTTGTGAAAATCCTTTAGCTACTAATCTTGCCTTATATTTGTCAACTTCTCCATTTACCTTATATTTAGTTTTATACACCTATGCATTATTTCTCCTTAGGTAAATCAACTAGATCCCATGTATCATTTTTATTAATAGATTCCATTTCTTCATTCATTGCATTAATCCAATGTTCTTCCTTAAATGAATCCTCAAAATATATAGGATCTTGAGTAAATAGAGAAAAACTGGATTGCAAATCTATCCTATCTCCTTGATCATATATTTCTTGCAAGCTTCTAGTCTTTTTGCCTCTTATTCTTGATCTTAATGATTCAAGTGTAGGATTTGAGTCATAACTTATTTGTGGACTTGATGTTTCTCCTTGCTCAACTTCCCTTTGTAAGTTTTCTTCTTGTGGAATTCTTGATGGTATTCCTCCTTGATCATTTGATTGTTCTCCTTGACCTTTTTCTCTTTGTTCTTCATATGGTATTGTTGTACCTATAACTATATTGTTTATATTTCCATCCCATGATTCGTCCTCTTTGAATACAACATATCTACTTACAACGACTTTCTTGGTTATAGGATTAAACAACTTATATGCCTTAGATTGTTCATCCTAACCAATAAAAATGCATTTTTCACTTTTATCATCCAATTTTTTCCTTGTTTGTTTAGGCACATGTGCATATGCAATGTAGCCAAATAATTTAAAATGAGAAACATTATGATGCTTACCACTCCATGCTTGTTGAGGAATCATGTCCCTCACAATCTTTATTGGAATCTTGTTCAATATATAAACTGCATAAGCTACTACTTCAACCCAATATTCATTAGATAGATTCTTTCCTTTCAACATGCTTCTTTCCATCTCCATTATTGTATGATTCTTTTGTTCTGCAACACCATTTTGTTGAGGTGTATAGATTGTAGTGAACTGCTTCCTTATTCCATGATAGTTGCAATACTCTAAAAAATCATTTGACTTTTATTCTCCTCCTCTATCTGATCTTAATATCTTAATAGATAGGCCACTATGTTTCTCAACCATTGCCTTGAATTCCTTAAACTTGTCAAATGTTTCATATTTGTGTTTGAGGAAATAAACCCATGTTTTTCTACTATAATCATCAATTAATGTTAGAAAGTATATGCTCCCCCCTAATGACGGTGTTTGCATGGGACCACATAAATCTATATGCACAATTTCTAAAGGCGCCCAAGCTCTATATGACATTTCCTTTTGAAATCTTTTCCTATGTTGCTTGCCCAAAATGCAACTTTCACAGAACTTATTGGTGCTTGAATAGGTGGTAAACCTCTTACCATTTCATTTATTTTCAATAGACACAATCCTTTTAATTTTATATGGCCATACCTCAAGTGTCATATCCATGCTTGATCTTGAGTTGATGCCTTGAAACTTGCTCCAATCTTCTCCATCATTTCACTTTTCATGTGAAGTGGGAACATTCTGTTGTGTGTCATTTTAATCTTTGCAATCACCATTTTACTAGGAGGAATATCAATTATAGTGCATACATTATTCTCAAAAGCAACTCTATGACCCTTTTGAGTAAGTTGTCCCACACTTCTGAGATTATGCTTTAAACCAGGCACAAAATAAACATAAGGAATAGTTTTATTTCCACTATTTGTTATTACATTGATTGCATATTTTCCCGTGACTTCTACAATATTATCATTACCCAATTTAATTTTTGCTTTAATTGATGTATCCAAATCCTCAAAAATTTAATTGTTGGTTATGTGTAAAAACTTGCTAATTTAGAACTTAGACAAAAAGGGAGAAATTAAATGCAAAAGGAATGTGGAACATAGAAGGGAATCTAGTCTAGAGAGCTTTCCAAATTAGAACTCAACTAAGATTTAAGAAAGACATTAGTCATTAAGAGAATGTGAGGGAATAAAGGGACATCAAGGAGATTTTTTAGGAATGCTTTTAGGTGGGTGAGGGAAATTTGAAATTTAATTTAATTAATAAAGTGAATTTCTCATGCAGCTAAGGGATTGAGTGACAAGTGTACGGGGGAGAATATTTCCTAATAAAAATTAAAAAAAAATAAATTAACGTGCATTTTGGCAAGGGACACTAAGAGAACTCTATAAAATAAAGGGCAGAGGATAAGACATGATCATGACTGGTATGTGTAAGGTTATGCTTCCATATTTTTTTTTGACTGGTTTTTCTTGTGGGAGTTGGGATACCCATATCGGATAGAGAGTGGTAGCTCGATCTTGCGAGGAAGGCTGGGAGATAGCTTTCTCTGATTTGTGTGAGTGGCCCCTTTGTGGCTCGGGGGGCTCAGGGGGAAGAAGAGTACCCCTAGAGTTGGTTGGGAGGTATTGATGAGGTCTAAGCGATTAACAAGAGGGAGCGAGGAGGATCGTCAGTAGTAGAAAAACATCAGCAAGTTGTCATTTGGGTTACGATGCACATTTTTTAAGTTGCAGTTGTAAATTAGTTAGATGTGTACATAGATTTATTGTTGATGGATTTGTAATGGTTGTCTGATATTGTTGGGGATAGTACCCCTCTTAGTTTTTTCTGTGTCTTTACTTGTTTTATTATTGTGAATAAACTCTGTGTGTGAGAAAGAAAAACGCCTGGCATAGGGGCATGTCTCCTCTGGATTTTTGTTGTGTCTTCCTTGTTTATTTTGATGTGATTAAACTCTGCATGTGAGCAAGGAAAAACGCCCAAAATAGGGGCATGTCTCCTCTGCGGGTTTTTATTGTCTTCCTTGTTTATTTTGATATGATTAAACACTGCATGTGAGAAAGAAAAATGCCCAGCATAGGGGCATGTCTCCTCTGAGTTTTTGTTGTGTCTTCCTCGTTTATTTTGATGTTATTAAACTTTGCATGTGAGCAAGGAAAAATACTCAGCATAGGGGCATGTCTCCTCTGTGTTTTTGTTGTTTCTTCCTTGTTTATTTTTATGTGATTAAACTTTGCGTGTGAGAAATAAAAATGCCCAACGTAGGGACATGTCTCATCTATGTTTTTGTTGTGTATTCCTTGTTTATTTTGATGTGATTAAACTCTACGTGTGAGAAAGGAAAAACGCCCAGCATAGGGGCATGTATCCTCTATGTTTTTGTTGTGTCTTCCTTGTTTATTTTGATGTGATTAAACTCTGCGTGTGAGCAAGGAAAATGCCTAGCATAGGGGCATGTTGCCTCTATGCTTTTGTTGTGTCTTTCCTTGTTTATTTTAATGTGAAAAAACTATGCATGTGAGCAAAAACGCCCAGCATAAGGGCATGTTGCCTCTGCGTTTTTGTTGTGTCTTTCCTTGTTTATTTTGATGTGAAAAAAATCTGTGTAAGAGAAAAAAATGCCCAGCATAGGGGCATGTTTCCTCAACGTTTTTGTTGTGTCTTTCCTTCTTTTATTAATGTGAATAAACTCTGCATGGGATCAATAAACAATGCCATCATAGGGGCATGTTTCATCTGCATTTTTGTTGTGTCTTTCGTTGTTTATGTTGATGTTATTAAACTCTGTGTGTGAGGAAAAAAAATGCCCAACATAGGGGCATCTTACCTCAATGTTTTTCCTATGTATTTCCTAGTTTTATGAATGAGAACAAACTCTGCATGTGAGCAAGAAAAACACCTAGCATAGGGGCATGTTGCCTCTGCATTTTTGTTGTGTATTTCCTTGTTTATTTGATGTGATTAAACTCTGCGTGTGAGCAGGAAAAATGCCCATCGTAGGGGCATGTTGCCTGTCCATTTTTGTTGTGTATTTCCTTGCTTTATTAATGTTATTATGAAAGCTTATAATAATTTTCATCATTAATGTAAGATTGTAATAAATGATTATCTTTAAATGTTGCATTTTATTAAATGTTTAAATGAATGGTTATTTTAATAGTTGCATAAGCGTTTATTAATGTTATTACTAATGCTAATAATAATGTTCATCATTAATGTCTATTTAATTAACTGTTATGATGAATGATTATTATTAATATTGTATAAGCATTATTAATGTTTGGTTATTATTAAATATTCATAATAATTTCCATTATTAAATGACGGTTTTTATTAATTGTTTATGATGAGGGCTCATTATTAATGTTGTTTTAGTAAATGTTTATAGAGTAGTGATTAAGAAAAGTACTTCAGTGTCTTGCACAATGGATTGTACGTCATAATGATAGTTAAATATTTTTAAATTTCCATAGGACCTTGTAATCATTGAAAAGTAAGATCAATTACGAGATTAGATTTCTTTTGCACCTTGGAATAAAAATTCTTGGGTACTCTTGTGCAATAGATCACATGGATGCATGTTCGCTTAGATTTATTTTACTTCTTGCACTCATGGATTTTTTATGGTTAGATCTTAGACCCTTGCGCGATAAAATGTAATGAATGTACTTACCTTGCGTCATTGAAATAGCTTGATTATTATTAGATTTATTTCGTTTATGGATTCCATACAATGTATGATGGTCAAAGATTTTTGGACTTCTTGCACAATGGATTTCATGTCATGTATGATGGTGTGGAATTTGTTTATCTTTCGCCTTGGATGATGTTGATGAATAGGTGTTAGGTTGCTTGCGCTATGATCTAATTTAACGCATAAATGTTACAAATTAGTTTACTAATGTGCTTGTCACCATATTGCGGTATCATTTCCTTATGATTGGATTATTTTTGCGCAATGATCATTAAGTGAATATGTTAATATGGAAAATGGATCATGTCCTTACCTTGATAATGATGTTGATTATTGTAATTTGAAGAATGATTTAATTTCCTGCCTGGAAGTTAAGTAGATGTTTGCTTACACCTAAAAATTTAAATAAGTAGATTATTGTGCCTCGGCTTATAACGTTTCTAGATTTATTTAGTATTTTAGTTATCTTGTGCCATGGAATTCTATGTTACATGTGTTGATTTATTAAAATTCCCTTGTGCCTAGATGATCATTGATGATGTTATTTATCTTAGTCAGTTTGCACTTGATTGTGGAGGGTGGGATGTATACACCTCCTTTTCCCTCAGAAAAGTAGTCAGCCCCGAGACCTTAAATGGTCAAAATCGACGGGAAGTTGGGATTAAGCGTTGCTTATGTGTCTTGTAGGTCCTAATATTGTAAGGTAGGATGGGCAGGTAGTCATTTTATAATCTTTATCTGATAAGTGTTGTCTTATTTTTCTCCAAACTTGATGTGCTAATCTGCTATGTCTTTTATTATATGCGTCGCTATCCTTTGTTGGTGCATTGATTGCATTATTATTTATATCAGTGATGAGTAGAGAGTGATATTGTTACTTTGTGTCGTCATTCATTTATGATGATGGTTGATTATATGTCGTTACTAAATTGTGGATGTGTTGGTTGCGACGTGATTGATTACGATGATGTGTCAAGTGTAATTCATTCATTATGATGTCGTCGAGTTGTGTTGCTAGGATTTTGTTGTTGAGATTATTTTCCTAATGCTTTGAAAAAAAAATTACATGGTGTACGTCATTTTTGTGTCGTAATGGTCAAGGTCGTTACAAAAGAAGGGATTTTTTTTTTGAGGGGGGGTTCTGTAAAAACCTATGCTAGAAGATGTCCTTGTAGTGGAAACACTCGCTAATTAGTTGGAGTGTTTTCTCATGTGACAAAATTATTATATATTTTGATGCATATATCACCTTTGGGGTACTTTTCCACATATTGTTTTATGTATATCACCATGGGAAGGTTCTGCTAGTTGGAAAAACCCCCTTATGACTACACTAGGGTTAAGAATTTAGGCGGATCAATTAACCGTCTAAAAGTCAACTCTTCTCTAACTACCCCAAACATGCCCAAAAATAATACAAGAAAAGAAAAGACGAGGAAGGTTTGGTAACTATACCTCTACTCCATGTCCGACGATGACCTCCTCGTGCTTGGAAGTTATGCTGACTCCATGCCTCCTCCTAGGGCTGGCCTACATCTAAATATTGACAAACAAAACATGACAAGCATGTTATTCCATGTACCAATTAGGGTTATATGTTAGAATGTCAAAACATAAACCATTAAAATAATTCAATACACCGTGATTTGGGACATGAAAAGTACTTCTTTTATTGATAATTCAATGGTTATACATTTACAACCAAATCCAGCTATTGTTCCATGAACAAGATTTCGGCTCCTCTTCACCAAGCTCCAAGTACACCTTTGTATGGATTCTCCTCTCAAACTTTTGATATATTCTTGGGAAGTGAATGGGTTCTGATGGAGGAAGAAGGGCTAATGGGGAAATGATGAGGCAATTCTCACAAAAGTGTTGCAATAACTTGGGCAAGGAGAGGATTTGAAATGGGCAGAGTTTCACTGTTCTTATGTCTAGATGTAAAATGAGACCCCAACACCTCCTTTTATATGACAAAAGGATGGTTATTCGGTTGGGTGATGGGCTATAGGTGGTGGATTAGTTGGGAAACTACCCAATAGCCCGTAATATCAACGAATTCCTTGCAACTCTTGCAAGTATACATGGGTTGTAGTGGTGCATCATGTGTACGTACGCAGGATGTAGTGGTGCAGCAAGCGTATCTGCAAGAAATACACAACGGATCTACATCTCAAAATAAAGATATACAAGTAGAGTATTCATCTTCAAGAAGCCAATGACACCTAATGGTTGGAGATGAGGTATTCATAGATCGAGCAACAAATTCATGATCTTCAAGACTCGGGTAGGAGTACAATGTGAGTGTATGACTTCACTACCCAGAGGTCTTCGAAGTATCGTCGGGAAAAGACAAGAGGATCTCGATGATCAGGCAGAGAACTTCGTTGATTTTGAATAAATACTTGACTGGACTTTTATGATGGTGGACTAATGAGGTCAAGAGACGAACTGTAGAAAGGTCAACATGGGTTGGGTGAAACTTTCCTTGGAAAAAATCATGAAAGATTATCAGACTCAGGAAGCATGAGATTGACATAATTTCACGATGCAGGAGGCAACACAAACTCTCCATGTGTTTGGAAGAGTAACCAAACACAAACTCTATGTAGCGAGAACAACTTCCTAAGGTCATATTAAATCCAAATTCTTGACGAAAAAACGAAAGGATGTGCTTTGTCCAAGGGCGACTCAATGTGCTGCCAAAAAAGAATATATATTTCCCGTCCCCTCTTTTTGGGTTTTTTGTTTTTCTTTTTGTCATTTTCAATTTTTTAAAGATATTTGAAAAAGAATAAAATAATGATACATTACAAAGGAGGAATGAGTGTCACAAGCAAGCATACTAGTTCCAAACGCAAGGAACACACTAATGATCAGAACAAGGAGACATGTGCAGGAAAAGGACACTCGGGGAAAATTCATCCATGGGTCAAGGTGTCAGGTTGCAAAGGAAAATCTCTACAAGGATTGTGTATAAGGCATGCTTCAAAGGTTCAGTTGAGAGAAACATGGATTCAACATTAGGCCAAAGATGCAGATATGAAAATGCGATTAGAAAGACACGATGAAATCCCCCTTCAATGTATTTTTTAATGATCCCAGAGAAGGTAAGCTCAGTAGTTTTTTCACATTTAGAGAGTCTGAAAAAATGTAAACGAAGACTCCAAGGGGTACATTTTTCGAAGATAGTCTAGTCGGTTCGAAAAATGGGTAAAATGGCACTGAAAAGACGTATATTCAAAACCATTTTCACGAGTGTGACAAAGACAAGATCACTTGATAATATTTTCAATTTTAAGGAATCGGAAAAGATATTAACTATGGACTCACATCCTTGTTTTGGATTTAGTCCCCTTAGCTCGAAAAAGTATAAATTTACTAAGAAGAACTCTCCCAGAGAGATGAATCTCCCAAGGTGTATCTTTTTCTGCCATAATCCACAGGCCGAAAAAAGGGGTAAACTCATGCCAGTAGATGTTCTTCTAGACAAATTTAACGAGTGTGAAAGAACTAGGTCACTCCATGATCTTTTCAATTTTAGGGATTTTGAAAAGAGCTTAACTATGGACTCTGTGGGGGTTCCTTTCTTGTAAGTAATCTCCAAGGCCCGAAAAAGGTGATAAACCAAAACCAAGGAGAATATTCATTTTTCTTACATTTAGTCCCTCATGCCCGAAAAAGGGTTAAACATATACCTGAGAATACTCTTCTAGTGAACCTAAGTTCCTAGAGAATACATTTGTTTGTAAAATTGACCATCTGGACCAAAAAAGGGGTAAACTATCGTTGAACAAAGGTGCCTTCAAACTTGAGTTTAGTGAGCGTGAAGGAAAACAAGATTGCTCGACAATATTTTCATGTTTAGAGAGTCTGAAAAGGGATTGAAGAAGACTTCAAAGGGCTACTTTTCTCAAGTAATCCCGATGAGATCACTTGTACCAACAGGGGGAAGCAAGGGCTCCCATGCCCCCATTGGATAAACTAATGGATCAATTGTCGAGATCATGTCTAGAGAAGGAAAATATGAGTGAATAAGTTCCTTCTCAGTAGAAATTGAACATCGAGGATAAAACGTCACATGATTAAACTATGGCGGGCTAAAGTCTACAAGAACACTAGGAAAATATAAAGAGGCAGCCTGAACTAATGCCAAATTAGGATGGTTATTATCAGATGTCAATTGTTTGATAGTGACAATGCTTCTATTATGTGGGAAATGCATCACCCGAAAAAGCGTAGACACCACAACATTCATAGCAGATACATAATCATGCCCAAGAAGCATATTGAAATATAACGGGACCTGCACCACTATAACATCAACAAGGATAGTATTCCCACCTAACAAGATAGGAAACTGAGGAAGAACCCCCAAATATTCGCTAGAACGTCTGTTAAAAGCCAACAACTCATGCAAAGTAGACACAAGCTCGGGAGATCCCAAGGCTTTAAAAACTGAGGATAAAATACTTGCAGAGGCTCCTTCATCGACAATACATCGATAAATGTATTTTGAATTAACCTCAACCCTTATTTGAAAAGGTGTAGAAGAAGGAAGATGAGGCTCAACAAGGTAATTACAATCAACGGAAACCATCCTAGGACTTGGAGGGGGTGTGCTCAAAGTGAGAGGAATGGCCCCTTGTTCTTAAAGTAATGATATGGAAATGCTAAAAACATAGTCGGTAGACATATCACTCCCCAAGAGAAGAGTGGGATCAGCGTGACCACTTTGGTAGACTCGACACTCTGTAAGAGAAGAGTGGAATAAGTCGAAGACTGCATCAGCGTGACCAATTTCTCAACCATTGGTTGAATAGGCTATGAGACAACATGGTCTACAGGCACATCATCCCCTAAAACAGGAGTGGGGTTAGCTGAATATCGCATCAACATGACCACTTCATCAGCCAAAGGATGATTATACTGAGAGGAAACCTCATAATACTCAGAATCAAAAGAGCATGCAGATAGGGACCACAATTTTTGTACCTTTGGAATTCCAAGGCACAAATGAGTAAGGTGATCTCCCTTGCAAATATTACAAGGGAACTTAGGCTTACATCCTATCTATCTAGGTTTCTCAACAGAATTAATGCCTCCAACATGACTAGAAGTGGTTGGTTTCACATCTCCAACATGACTTATAGAGGTTGGTGATGGGTCGATAACATGACTCGTAGAGGCTACATACCTATTACTAGTATGACTAAAAATGACTGGAATTTTTCCCCCAACATGACTTGTAGAGGCTGGGTGTTTCCCCTCAACATGACTTGCATCGGTTGTTGACAACTCTCCAACATGACTAGCAAAGGTTGGTTTTTGAACTCCAGTATGACTTTCAGGGACTAGGTTCATGCCCCAGGCATGACTTGCAAAGGCTAGGTGTTGGTCTTCAACATGACTTGCAGAGGTTGAAGAACTATCTCCAACATGAATTGTAGAGGTTGGTGATTTATTCTTCCTATTCTTCCTCTTTCTATTTCGTTTAGACTTTCGATTACTAGTATATATACTTTCACCAAATAAGGTAGAAGGAGCAGGAGAAGACTTTGTTAACAAAGGAACATCAACATGATGCCCATGACATAAATTTCTTAACTTAGAAGCATCAAGAGAGTTTGAGACATTTGAAATGGTACCCAACCAAACCCGGTAGTCCCACATTCAACCCAGGAATGTACAAATTGGCCATCAAAGGGACACCAACGTTTCTGAAAAAAGGAAAAGCACAAGAATTCCCTTTTGAAGGGGTTCCTTGGTTGGTATCGTCAGGAAATTTAGCCATGAATATATTATGCATAGGTTCTCCCCTTATGGGATCATTCAAGTCCATAAAATTCTCACACACTGACTATGGAGAACCAGTGTTATAAAAAAAACGCATATAAAGAGGTAGCTCCATGTTTCTAAGAGAAAGACTGAAAATTCCTCATGACCAACACAGTGGGAGGTATACAAACTTAGGTCAGAGACCCAAATAAATGGTTGAATAACTCACTATGGAAAACTAGGGAAGCATATAGCACACACTAAAAATTCCTGAAGGCAAATAAGGGAGATTACTATCTATTAGGAAGAACAATTATGCCAACCAACACTGGAGAAACTTACCGGTGCAAGTGCAACAAGAACCCGAAAGAACCCTATGGGTATACTCTGTAAAGTGCGACTTAACATCCTCCCTAGGTACCACGGTTTACCCCCAAAGTCACCTGTGTAAGTCCCTACAAAATGGGAAACTAAGTTGTCAGCTCACAAATAGTCACCAGGCAGGTACAATCGACAGTCAAGCGGATCACAATGAGCATGATAAAAGGTATGAAACCTATAAAGGGTATTGAAAGCAAGTGGTCTGGAAGACAACATAGGATATTGAATGGATCCGAGGTCCACGAAGCTCTGTAGGCAAATCAAGTTGGTATAATTCCCATGACAGATCCTCAATATGTGTTCCCCACTATGTTTATTCTGGATTTGGAGGGGTTATATCCATTTCCTTTCTTCATGTGACCTCATGTTTAGCCCTTGTGTTAGAGGGGAGTATCGGATAAATTTTGCGTCACTGGACTTTAACGCTCCCTAGCTCTGACTCCAATGTTTGTTTAATGACCTTGAAGAATTTTCTCTCAAACCTAATTCAAGGCCCTATGATGTAGGATCATCATCATCAAGCACACGTGGAGAGACAACTCAACATCCTAGCGTATCATTGAATCATTTTGGAATCTTAAACGCTGGTGTTTCCTGCAAATCTTTCTTGAACTGATTAAAAACTGAAGAAGGTCAAAACACTTGGGATTGAATGATCACGAGTGATCTGGGATTTTCATTCCTAGACTTTAATGTAATGGTTCTTAAGGGGTAGTTAGCTTCTTTTGAGAAGATAGGTAGTTGGAGGGAACGCTAGGGGCCCTTTTGTATAAGTATATGCATTGTATGTCGGAATGAGGCTGTTGCAAATTAGTAGGAGATTGTTGTGATTTAGTTGTTGCTGAATTTTTAGTTATTGTTTTATCATAGTTGTAGACATTTACATTTGAATGAATATAACAGAGGAAAATTGATCCAATGCATGGTGTTTCTACTATTTACAGTTCCATGTTATTTTTTGTTTTCATGAATGAATGAGTTATGTTATTGGGTATATGGAACTGTGAAATATTGGGATAAGTTTAAAATTATTTTTCTTTTTGAGTTTATGAAAAGTGTGCATACAGTCCGTAAGGCGTGCATTGACGAAGTCTGTTTCAACTCAGAAGCTCAGAAGAGATAGCATGAAACTTCCACTCGCAAGGAGTGCAAAGAGATTGTTGCAAGGTGTGCAAAGTCACTTGCAAGAGGTTAAATCTTAAGTAGGAATCTGTTGTAAGGAGTGCACATATTGAAAGATTCGACTAAGTTTTAGAGCGATCCCTCTGAGGAGTCAAAGGGTCCGAGAGATAAATCTCAAGAGAGATAGAGGGGAGAAATCTCCAAGGGGATTGAAGCTCTGAAGGTTTCACAAACCATTGAATTAGATCCATCCAGGAGGGAGTGGGATCATTCCAGATCGTTGGATCTGGGAAAGGAACAATTAGATCCATCCAGGAGGGCGGGGATCATTCCGCATCGCTGATCCTCGAAAGGAACACGAATTTTAAGTCTCGTGGTGTACATAGGGATTTGGTGGATTCGCCAAAGTCCCAAAGAGCTGTGGACCATCCATCATCCAAAGGGACAGGTGACGCAAGATCTACAACTCCCGAGCGAGAGCTTCAGAATTTTTTTGGATAAGGCGAAAGTGAAATCACCGAAGAGACGAAGGTTGAAGTAAATCCAGGCTATTGGTTTCCAGGAGATACATGTCGACAAATCTCAGACTTCGGAGAAAGAGAATTTGGAATATTTCAAGTGTGGAGTGTGACAAACTCTCGAAGTCTCGAAGTCCAAAGAAGATCACAGTCATCTATTGCATATAACATGTGGCGAGAGATCCAAAATTTTGGAGGCTTAGTCCTCCGAAAAGGAAGTCGATGAGAGAGGAGAAGATCTGGACTGTCAGATCCATAGGGACGCATGGAAAAAATCCATTGTCTTTGGGTGAAATCACCCTGGGAGGAATGAGTGTGCAAGAGTATGAAACTCCCGAAGCCCAAATATCTGAAGTGGATAGTGGTCGTCATATCCAGAAAGACACACATCAAGAAATTTTGTACCTCGGATGGAAGTGCTCCAGGAGAAAGCGAAGGTGGAGAGTTGTGTTGGACACACCTACCACACTTAGAGGGGGGGTGAATGAGTGTGGGGCTCTTTTCCCAAACTTCCCTCTTTCACAAAACTCATTAGTTAGCATTCAACATTTTACTCATTACTCATTGCCATCATTTATAACCAGTTAGATGTAAACACATATCAGCAACATATATCAGCAATATATCATCAACAAGTCATCACTACAAGGAACACAAAGAATACAAGATGTATGTAAAATTTTATTTTTATTACGGACTACAATCCTTGGGGTTTATTAGCAACAACTGAATAGAGTACAACTCTACAAGAGCACCATCTCTATAATGGAAGACTCAACTTACATACTGAGCATCAACTGAGATGATGCAACAAGCCTCAACAGATGTCAAACTGCAACAGGTACACGACCTATCAGTAGTACAACATGCATGTGTACGCACCCTACTAGTAGTACAACCCACATGTATATGCACGCAAGAAGTACTAAAACCTACGTATATGATCCCAAATAGTAATGCAACCTATATATACCTTCTAAGCTATTAGGGTTTGTCCTTCAAGATCAACTCAGATCCTCTGCAACCAATTCATCATTCTCTTTTGTTTGTCACTATCCAAACTGACCACCATCCAGTCACAATACATCCAAGCTCTCCAATATCTTACTCAGGCTCCACAACCAATCAATATGAATTCTACTCAATCATGCATAAGTAATCAACATACTATAGCCATCATACCAATATTGAATCATAAGAGTGTTTCTGACTCCATAAACCAACATAGACCACATCATAGAAACCATACCAAGAATTCCCTAGGCATTCACAACACAATAAGAAAGTTTATCCATCAAGACAATAATGTAACCATACCAGTGTCTCAGTGATATATATGAGCCCATAGAGTGCATATATAGAACCTGCTTTAGTCTTCAACAACTTGTCATCAGCTCAACCACAAAACTCCATCAATTTTTCATTGTACGCTCCCTATACACTGAAAACCTACGTACTGTACACACCTTGTACATTGTCATCTTGTGTATACGCCCCCTATACATAGACAACCCACGTATGCACCAGAAAATAGGGTTTTTCTGTGATTCCGAGAATTTCACCCTCATGATCTCAGACTTGTTGAAACTTTAATGCGTCCATGATATCCTCCTCATGCTATCTTTCTTGGAATAGATCTTCAATCATGCTCCATAGATCCACACCAAAATTCTCTCACAAGAAGCTCTCCATCAATACTTTAAGAGATATTCTCACCAGAAGCTCTCCATTCATCCACACAAAGGATGAAAAGTAAGAGTCCATAGCTATCTTATTTATACTTTCATCCTCTAGGTCACTTAACCCATTTCTAGGTCACTTAACCCATTTGTAGGTTACTTAACCTAATTTCCTTATTTTAGGGTTAACCACTTTCCATAAATAGAAAGTTCTCCAATACTTTATCATTTAAATATTCATTCTTGATTTTGTCACCTTACTTTATCATTTAAATAATATTTCTTGATTTTTTCACTTCTCTTTATTATTTAAATAATCTATATTGACTTTGTCACTTTACTTTATCATTTAGATAATGATTTCTTATTTTAGGTCACTTTGACTTCTTTGACCTTGGGGGCTTCAAGCCTTCATATGGGGGTCCTCCAACTTCGTAAGTCCATAACTTTCAAACCGTGAGGAGTTATGTGACATTCCACATACCACTAGAAATGGTATGAGAAGAACTATCCATCTAGGATAGTTTTACCAATAATCTCCTTTATATTCATCTCATTATTCCACATACAAGCATGGGTCCTCCAACCATTCTTCTAGGATAACTCAATCCGCAAAGAATCTTCCCATGAGGGCTTTCACCATAAGGGGAACACTTTGGAGTTCATCCATTTGTGCACCTTATCAATCATGATAAGACAATAATGAGTCATCTATACATTTTTCAACAATGCATCATATACCAATGAAACCACATCAATCCATCTTCATCTTGTATCAATGACAACTCATCGATCCATATTCATCATATCAATGAAAACTCATTGATCCATATTCATCTATGCATTCTCATCAAGGACAATACATATTACATTACATCGATCATCAACCAATCAATCACTTGACAGCAATCAATGAAATCAATCAATCAAACCATTGGCATCAATGACAAAATGATCCAACAAGTTGAAACTCCTGAAGCCTGAATAACTAAATAAGATTTTGGTCATTGATATGTAGGAGGTATGTGTCAACAGATTCAAGAATTCAAGTGAAAACGCTCAGAACGCAAGTGTGCAAGAGTCAAAACTCTCGAAGCCTGAATAGCCAACATGGATCATATCTGTTAGATTCAGAAAGACACACAACATAGATCCGTAGACTTCGGGTGAAATCACTCTGGGAGGAATGAGTGCGGAGGAGTTCCAAACTCCCAAAGCCCGAAGAGTCAAATTGGATAGTGGTCGTCAGATCCATAAGGAAACATACCATCATATTTTCGACTTCGAGTGGAAGTACTGCAGAGGAAGTAAGAGCAGAGAGTTTGAGACTCTTGAAGCTCGGAGGGCAGAAATCAATCATAGTCGTCGATTTGAAAGGAAGACACACGTCGATAGATTATGGAGATATGGAAGTGTGTGAGAAAGGAGAAAAAGGGTCGCTGACTGATAGTTGACCAAGGAAGAAAGAGGATAGATCTCATTCGTCGATCAAGAGAAAATGCCTGAGATCAAAAGATTGGTGGTCACGCTTAATAGCAGGGACAAAAAGTGATCGGGTTTTAAAAATATTAGAGTGGGATGAAATCGAAACCATGGTATTTCCAAAGGGATATGTGGCAGTTGATAGTGAATTGCGATGAGAAAAGAGGTGTGCTCTCAAAGCACTATAGGTCGCCCCATAATCATGTACTTACATGAGGTCATCGCCCAAGGTCACATGTAGGAAAGGGAAAATGGAAGAGGATCTAGTGCCTGAAATTGGATAGTTCGGGAGCGCGAAGGAATAGGTTGCAAATGCCACAGAACCTATACCAAAATACTGAAAGGGCCTATGTTTAATCACAAGTGATACCATTAAGTTTTCAGAGAGTTGATTTGGCTCAGAGAATTGAAGATCCTTGACCGAGAGATCGAGCAACCCCGACGAGAGAAGGTGGGTCTGCATCAAGTGGTATCAGAGCCTGATTTGTTTCTCAAGAAGGAGGAAGGAGATAAAGGATATAGTTTGATACCATCAAGTGGTATCAAAGAGAGAATTTTTCTTGCAGACAATAGGCAAATGGAAGAGAAGACCGCCTAAAAAAATCAAGTAGTATCAAGAACTTGAATTTGTTTGTAGACAACAGGTGAAGGAGGAGATGAAGGAGATAGTCAAATGGTATAAAAAATGTAAGTTCATCTATAGACAAAAGTTGAAGAAGGAGACAAAGTATTTATTCTCTGTGTTTGATTGTTGCACGTGTGCAACAATAAATGAATAGCCAGTTGGGTTGCAGGGATAAGTTGGATATGATATTGATGGTAGAGTAATCCATAGACTTTCCAGGAGGGTAGGAAGAGGGTGAAAATGGCTACTGGAGGCCATAGGCATGGTTAGGATAAATACCACCAACAGATGAAGAAATAACGGGTAGACAAGGAGATCAAGGAAATTAGAGAAAAAATGGAGAAGCTAACATTCAAGATGAAACAGGAACCAAAGGTACACTGGACATATGAATGTCCTTTGAAGAGGAAATTTAAGTGGCCTCTCCATAATTTGTTAGCCAGAAGACAAAAACAAGTAGTGAGGAAGTGGTTGAGGCATGCCGAGAACATCAGTGGCATAGAGGCGAAAGTGATTCACATTTGTGAACTAGAGATTGGGAGGAACCTAAGTCATGAGGAGGAGATGAGATCAGTTAGATATCTCATGAAATTATAGGAGGGAAGAGATAAATTCTTATATTTCTAGATGGGAAATGAGATGGTATCAAGCAGAGATCTCATAGAATTCCAGGAGGGAAGGACTGGAATCCCAATTTTCTAGATGGGTAGGGGAAAGGTGAGACTGTCTTAAGGTCTTAGGAGCTTTGAAGAGAGTTCAAATCAGGAAGGGTTGTTGACAAATGAAATGGAGGCAAAGGAGAGGCCTCCTCTGTATGAAGATTCATGTGGAGTTGCAGGCCATGTGAATGAAGATGATGAGAATTTAAATACTTCAATCATAGAGGAGGAGGACCAGAGGAGTGTTCTAATCATTGGGGGAATTTAGATAGTCCTGCCAATTAGTCTAGCAGAGGCTAATGCAAGAGTTTAATATGAGGAGGTGATGCAACGAGCACCCAAGAAAGAGGCCATGGGGCCAAATGAATTTAAAACTAATTGTGTATGTGATGTAGGTGCAATAGAGGAAAGAAATCCAGAAGACATTGTCAAAGAGGCAGAGAAGAAGAAGACATTGATGTATTCCCCAACATAAAAAGAGGAGCACTCAGATGAATTTCTCACTCAATGGAAGTGAGAGTTGAAGATGTTGGAGGATTGGTTGAACAATACAGAACCAGAAAAGGACTGACAAGACGCATTCATGAAAAGGAAACTAGGATGCCAACATGAGGAGTAGTTGGAGGAAGATGAAGATATTCCAATAGGGGAGATAACAAAAATCAATTTGTCAAAGGAAGCTGAGAAAAATCTCATAGGTGAGACTGCAGAACTGGAGTTTGCAACAGAGTGGTCAACTAGTGCCACCAGAAATGAAGATGATGTAGGGGATCATATTGATATATCCATTAGTAAGGATGAAACACAACATAATAGCATGAATGAGAGGAGGAATCAACCAGCAGAGACTACCATGGAGGAGGAAGAGCACACATTACAATGTTCCCAAGATATGGAGAAATAAGAACATTGGGTGGAATTACTCGAAAATTTCATCTAAAAAGATGAACATGAAGAATTGAAACATACAACACTAGCAGGAGGAGAAGAGAATTCCGAGAAATGGATAGAGTTTTTCAACCATGAACCTAAGAAAGAGATGATTGTAGAATGTGGACCTACAACAGAGGAGAGAGAAACAAATAGAATGGATTTTGTTGATCTATGTGAAGAACTGGAGGCCCTAGAGAGAAGGGTAAATATGCAAAGTCAACTAATCCAACAAGTCAAGTTGTAAATTGATGGAAAGGATATGAAGCAGAAAGAGATGAAGGAGAAGAGCCAGCTAGTGGACTAGCTAGAAAGAAAAAAAATAGATGATATTAAGAGATTGATGATGGAAGCAGCACAAGAGGCAGTCAACAGAGAAGGATGGAGCATAAGAGGACCTACAGGAGCAGTAGGGCAGTAGAGGCAGCAAGGAAGAGGATCAAGTGGACAACTCAAATTTCAGGTTTGGGACCTTGGAGGATCTCAACAACATAGCAGAGGGAGCCATGAGCATGAGATCATGATTTTCCCAGTAGTGGAGTATGATGTAGGAGCATCGTCAGCAAGCATGACGCAGACCCCCTGCCCTCGGGCCGAGATCCACACAGGATCTTCACTAAAACCACACCAAGGGTTAATCAAACCCTTTGTTTGAGCCACAAAGGACTTCGGGTTTTGGGAGTTGGAGAATCCCGATATATCCCACAGCTCTTGAAAAATGCTGAAATGTGAATTGTCAACGAGGGTTGACCGTTCCAACACACCCCACCCATTGTTACTAAATTCGGCTTTTCAGGACTTGAGCGAATGACCCAACAATCGTTTCTCTTGCCTTATGATTCCCTGGATTCCGAAATAGTGACTCTTTTTCGGGATTTTGTGTACCGGGGGTTTAAAACTCTCGGTTCCAAAAATCACTTGTCTCCTCTACTTCCCAGACCCCGAAATGCCAAAGCACCAAAATGGCTCTTTCCAGGATTTCGCAAACTAGGAGTTTGCAACTCTCGATTCCAAATCACTGCCTTCTCGATTTCCCAAACCCTGAAATGTCGAAATGCCAAAATTACACTTCAAAAATACTTCGTGGTTTTCAGTGTAAAGTGCCCCGACTCCTTGTCAATGGAAATGCCGAAAGGCCTATCCCCAAAATGCAAAAATGTCCTTCAAGGATAATTTCTGTTTCGCGAATTCAGGCTTTTCAATGCCGAGGGCCTCAGCTCCTTGTCATCAGAATGTACGATATGTCGAACCCTGAAATACCGAAATTTCACCCTTAGCAATCCTTTCCACGATTCAGGTTTTAGAGTGACCAAGGATTTTGGTCTGCACTTCGGACTTATGGATCCTGAATCCCCGAAATGATCTGATGATTCAACAGACCATGATCAATGGTCCACGTTGATTCTTGATGTTTGGGTGGCAGATTCACCCAACTCCTAACCACCTTGCAACTCTTCTGGATCCTACGATCCTCGCGACTTCGATAGTTCTCCATGAAGAATTCTAACCACCAAATGCACTCCTCAATGACCCCTGTCCAAACGAATCGGTGTTCTCCCTCCTGAACTTGGCTTCTATGAGACGATTTCGACCTATGACTCCCTTTGAACACTTCAAAGGTTAAATCCCTTCTGAGCTTTCACTTATAAACTCAAGCTTCCAAAATGATCCCTGCTCGCACTCCTTGCAGAAAACCTTCAAATAACCTCTGGTTATTTGGATCTCCAACCCTGTACACTCCTTGCAACAATGGTCCTTCAACCTTCCTTCTAGATTTATAAAATTCCAAGGCTTCAACTGGACTGTACATACCTTGTATGAATTTGTGCTTCACCTGCACTTCAGCTGGTATGACAACAACAGTATCTCTCCTGAGATTTCTGAGATAAAACTCAAACCCTCGTCAATGCACACCTTGCAGACGTTCATTGCACTCCTTGCAGGAATTATCAGGAAGAGACACAATTGAAACACATTCTTCTCCTCTCTTAGACTTCATACGCTCAACATGAAATCATACACATAACACAGCATTGAAACAAATGCATAACAGAGAAACAAAGCAACTGTAAACATAGCATTCAAGAAATGTAAACAGTAAGCATCACAACACCATGAAAATTGAGTCAAAACTTCATATATTAACTCAAGTGCTCCTATACATGGGTTGTTCTCTACATCTCTCTGCTACATCTCTACTGCTTATGAATTCTGAAAGATCACCCAGTTATAATAATACAAGGATCAGGGTGTCTATATCTATTTTCCCTCATATGCTTCTAAACTGTCTAATCTAACATTCATACCTACCTACTTTACATTAACATACTTAAATTCCTAATAGATCCGAAAAATGAGAGTAATCTCTCCAGATCTGTTTACAACATCTAGACATAAGTATAAGTACGCTTCCTTTAACTTATTACATTAATGCTTCAAATTTCAAAATTTAAAACGTTTTCATAAAAACGTGCTCCTTTTTCCCATCTGCGTGTCCAGTTGTTCCTTTGGCTAGGCGCATTCTTTGTCTTTCTACGATGCTCCTACATCAAAGCACACATAGAGACACAAGTCAACGCCCTTGTGCACCATTGAATCATTTTGGAATATTAAAAGTTGGTGTTTCCAACAAATATTTATTGAACTGATTGAAAACTGAAGAAGATCAAAATGCTTGGGATTGAATGATCACGAGTGATCTGGGAGTTTCATTCCTAGACTTTAATGTAACGATGATTAAGGGGTAGTTAGCTTCTTTAGAGAAGATAGGTAGTCAGAGGGAATCTTAGGGGCCCTTTTGTATAAGTAGATACATTGTACGCCAGAATGAGGCTACTGCAAATTAGTAGGAGATTGTTGTGATTTAGTTGTTGCTGAATTTTTAGTTATTGTTTTATCATAGTTGTATCCATTTACATTTGAATGAATATAACAGAGGAAAATTGATCCAATGCATGGTGTTGCTACTATTTATAGTTCCCTATTATTTTTTGTTTTCATGAATGAATGAGTTATGTTATTGAGTATATGAAACTATGAAATATTGAGATAAGTTTCAAATCATTTCCCTTTTTGAGTTTATGCAAGGTGTGCATATAGTCTGCAAGGAGTGTGTTGATGGAGTCTGTTTCGGCTCATAATCTCATAAGAGATAGCATGAAACTTCCACTTCCAAGGAGTGCAAAGAGACTGTTGCAAGGTGTGCACAGTCACTCGCAAGAGGTTAATTCTTGCGTAGGAATATGTTGCAAGGACTTCACAGATTGAAAGATTTGACTAAGTGTCGGAGAAAACCCTCTGAGGAGTCAAAGGGTCTGAGAGATAAATCTAAAGAGAGATAGCAGGGAGAAATATTCAATGGGATTGAAGCTCTAAAGGTTTCACAAACCATCGGCTAAGATCCATCCAGGAGGGAGTGGGATCATTCCAGATCGTTGGATTTGGGAAAGGCACACGAGTTTTAAGTCTCTGTCTACACATAGGAGCGAGGATTTTTCGAAGTCTCGAAGAGGCTAGGGACCTTCCATCATCCAGAGGGACAAGTAGTGGAAGATCCATAACTCCAAAGTGAAAGCACTTCGAAACTTTTTTGGATAAGGAGAAAGTGAAATCATCGAAGAGCCAAAGGCCAAAGTAAATCCATATCATTGGTTTCGAGGAGATATGTTTCAACAAATATGAGACTCCGAAGAAAGAGACTTCAGAAGATTTCAAGCATGGAGTGTGAAAAACTCCTGAAGTCCCGAAGGTTGAAGCAGATCGCAGCCATCTATTGTGGAGAACATGTGGTGGGAGATCCAAAAGTTTGGAGGATTATCACTTCGAAAAGGAATTCGACGAGAGCGGAGAAGATTTGGATTGTCATATCTGAAGGGAAACGTGGCATAAATCCATTGTCTTCGGGTTAAATCACTCCGGGAGGAACGATTGCAAAGGAGTTTAAAACTCCCGAAGCCCAAAGAGCCGAAGTGGATCATGGTCATCAAATCTAGAAGGACATACATCAATAGATTGTGAACTTCAGATGGAAGTGCTCTAGGAGAAAGCGAAGGTGGAGAGTTGAAATTACCAAAGCCCGAATAGCCGAAGAGGCTTGTGGTCGTTGATCTGTAGGAGGTATGTGTCAATAGAATAGAGACTTCGGGTGAAAACTGTTAGAATATAGAAGATGGTGTTCTTTTTTTACCATTGACGATACCCTTGTCACCCAACCACAGGCCAAAGCCTCCCTCCGAGCACCTTAACCTTGACCTGAGAATTCCTCTGGAAGCAAACCCTAGGCTAGATAGCCAAACAAAGAGTAGCACATAAATCCCCAAGGATAGTGCATCACAAAAGACTGATCAGATGTTCCAAACCCTAGCCAAGAGATATCCAAGCCAATAATGAAACTAGTTGTTGCTGCAACTACACCTGCAACCCTCCTCCAAACCTAAGCACCAGACTGCAACTGCAGTGCGCACCAACTGGGAAACTGCAATTCTGAGATGTTGTCAAATGAGAAATGGCGCCCTGTATTTATAGTAATCCTGTCAGTTTTTTGGGGCTGACTTCTCCTTTTGGGTATGTGTCTGTTCAGTATATTATTATTAATTTTGGTCGACTTCTTCTCTTGGAGGCTAATAGCCTAATATAAATTATCTTCTTGAGCCGACAAGGCTTCTAGGTTTATTAGCCAATTCATTAGGGTTTCTCTTGTATCCCGGAGTCTTCTATTCTCGTCAGGTTCACACGTAGAGGTAAATACCTCCCGAAGCTACCATAATATTAACACTCCCTCCTAGCTAGAGAGGTATTTACAAGTAATGGTCTTGAGCACAAAACATACCATTTACATGGTAGCATCAATATAGTCATCTAGACTACTTCATGACTAGATCATGAGCATCACCATCACCATCAGTTGCATCATCTCTCAAAACCATACTTCATCTGAGTAGTTAGATATGATGTTGAATAATTCACTCTCACCATGGAGTGATACAAGAGGATTAAAAGCTCTGAACTATTTTCCGTCTGGAAAATCTATGTTCATAATTCATCTGAATGATCATCATCTCCAATAATTTGTTGATAGTCTTGAAGGCAATTAGAACAAGAATAGAGCACAACTGTGTCTATTCATAGTAGTATACAACTACAATCCAATGGTTAACTACCACATCAAGTAACACACAAGTACTTGATCAACAACGTATAGTTGAGAACAGTGAAACATATCCACCATAGTAGTCCTCATCTACTGTCATATAGTCTTCATAACAAACATCTGATAGCATCCTGCATAGAAACAATGTTATGATAAAAACTGTATCTTCTAGGCCAATCTTTCACTTACGTCTGTGAGATCTGAAAGAATGTCTGGCACCACAGTAGTTTTCATATGCATAGAAACAATGTTATGATAAAAACTGAATCAACTGGGCCAATCTTTCACTCACGTCTGTGAGATCTGAAGGAGTGTCTGCCCTCAGTATAAAATATCAACAATAATCATCTGGGCCAATCTTTCACTCACATCTCTGAGATCTGAAATAATGTCTGCCCTCAATATATAATATCAACAATAATCATCTGGGCCAATCTTTCACTCACATATGTGAGGTCTGAAAGAATGTCTGCCCTGAACATAGAATATCAATAATGGGCTATCTGCCCCATTCTTCTCAACCAAGGAAGAAGGATTGTTTCTGATTTCTGAACCTGGACCATTTCCCACCCTGGGCCATTCTTCCGACACTAAACAAAGTGTAACCTGGAGAGAATG
>SNQJ01S0000635.1:224452-277286 GCA_010110895.2 Picea sitchensis
ACCAAAGAAGAAAGATGATAGATCTCAGTCGTCGATCAATATACAACACCCGAGATAAAAAGATAAATGGTTGCGCTTAATAGTGGGGACATAAATTGATCAGGTTTTAAAAATCTTAGAGTAGGTCGTAATCAAAACCATGGTATTGCCAAAGGGATACGTGGAAGTTGATAGTGAATTGCGGGGAGAAAAGTGGTGTGGTATCAAACCACTCTAGGACACCCCGCAATCATTAACTTATGTGATTTCATCGCTCGAGGTCATGTGCAGGAAAGGGAAAATGGAAGAGGAGCTAGCATCTGAACTTGGATAGTTTGGGAGAGCGAAGGAAGAGGTTGCGGGTGTCATATAACCTGCACCAAAAGACTGAAAGGGCACGTGTTTAATCATAAGTGACACCATTAAGGTTTCAGAGAGCTGATTTGGCTCGAAGAATCGAAGATTATTGATCGGGAGGTCGAGAAGCCCCGAGCAGAGAAGGGGGTTCTGCATCACCCTAACCCTAAACTAGTTGGTTGACCCTACAAACATAAAAAGTCTGATTAATTTTAGATTTAGTGTTCTTTTTAAAGATTTATTTACACAAAGAGTGTGGTAGTAAAACTAATGTTGTTAAGACTCTTGTAGAAAATGAAACTTATAAGAACATCGAGAAAGAAGGATTATCTTTCTTATTTTTCTTTTGGAATGATTTCAAGATGAGAAGAAAACAAAACACTGTGCTAATTTATTTTTCTTTTTCAAATAACAATTCAAAGCGAATGAAAAGAAAGAAATAGACCTAAGAGACCTAACTGAACTATAAACCAAGCTATGTTGTAAAAATAGAGACTTTGAACTATGTCAAGAAACCCTAAGAAGTATAAACCTCAATTAGGAAAGACGTTGGTTGCCTCTTTTTCAAAAATATTTTCTTGAACCATGTACGCTACTTGTGCTTAAGAATCCTGTGTATGTACATAGGTTTTCTATAAATTAGGGCACGTATGTACATGTGCTAACCCACAACAGGGTGCGTACACCTCTGTATTCTCTCAAAAACTAAATAAAAAAAACATACTTATAGGGAAGGGAGAGTTGGTATGGCACCTGAAGGTGACCATAATCCCTTAAAAGACTCAGAAGAATCAACGGAAACTCAAAAGGAAGAAAACCAATCAGACCCCCAAAACTCCCCTAAAACCCTAGAGGCATCCCCAATATGGTCGCTAGTTCTGCTAGAGGGAAAACCCCCCCTATGACTACACTAGGGTTCAAAATGTAGGCAGATCAATTAACCGTCTAAAAGTCAACTACTTCTCTAACTACCCCAAACATTCCAAAAGCTCATACAATAAAAGATAATATGAGGAAGGTCAGGTAACTATACCTCTACTCCACATCTGGTGATGACCTCCTCGCGCTTGGAAGTTATGTTGACTGTACGCCTCCTCCCATAGCTGGACTACATCCAAACATTGATAAACAATAGACGACAAGAATGATATTCCATGTACAAATTAGGGTTAGATGTTATAATTTCAAAGCATAAACCATTAAAATCATTCAATACACCTTGATTTGGGATAGGAAAAGTACTTCTTTTATTGATAATTCAATAGTTGTACCTTTCCAACCAAAGTCGTCTACTGCTCCATGAACCTGGTCCAGGATCCTCTTCACCAAGCTGCAACTGCACCGTTGTATGGCTTTTCCTCTCAACCTTCTGATCTCTTCTTGGGAAGTGAATGGGTTATGATCGAGGAAGAAGGGCTAATGGGGAAATGTTGAGGCAATTCTCACAAAAGGGTTGCAATAACTTGGACAAGGAGGGGATGTGAAACAGGCAGAGTTTCACTATTCTTATGTCTACATGTAAAATGAGACCCCAAGACCTACTTTTATATGAAAACAGGATGGTTATTTGGTTGGGTGATGGGCTATAGGCGATGGATTAGCTGGGAAACTACCCAATAGCCTGTAATCTCAATGAATTCCTTGCAACTTTTGAAAGTATACGCGGGTTGTAGTGGTGCAACATGCATACGTATGCAGGTTATAGTGGTGCAACAAGCGTATGTAAGCGAGCGTATTGGTGTAGGGCACGTACATCTTCAAAAAATGGGTTGTTTAGAAGAGCAACTCAACAGTGCTTTGGAAAAAAATGCAAGTAAGAGGGCCAAAATCCAGGTATGCATGTGTAGATAAATTTAGGGTTATAATAGGTTCCCTTTAGGGTGTCTTAGTTCTCAAGGCATGAGGCACATATTACAATTTAAATAATGTTTTATGGAAAAAATAACTAAAACATATATAGAAGATACTATTTTGGGGAGACGATTAATGGTAGTATAATCCTATTCCCTTATAATGCAATTAAATTTTAGTAGTATCTCTCTTAGTAATTAATTGGTTGATATGATTCGTTAGTTGGTAGTATCATTACTGTCAATTTGCAGTGTATTTACTTGTTTAATGAATCATTAATTGTCCTCAATATGTAATATATTAATAATTTGTAGTGTAACTTTCTCTTAAGTTAAATATCTTAACATAGATACATCTTTCATGATATTAGGAAATAAATAATTAACAAGCCAATCTACAAGAAATTGATCTGGAATTTCTACTCAAATGATCATAGGCCAGAATCTCCACTCATGGATATAATTAAAAATATGAGTAGTGTTACTTTGACGTAAATATATCCATAGTTTAGTTTTTGTTTTGTGATAGATTGGAAGTTGTAAATGATTCAAAAAGGGTATCAATAAGGATGAAAAATCATTAAATGAATCACCCCATAAATCAATGTAATATTTAATGGTTCTCCTTGTCAAGGTTCACTATAAAAGGAACAATCTAACACTATCATCCACCAAGTAGTTTCATGCACACTATAGGTGGAATTTCATGACATGGGTAGAATGATATTCTCTAGTATTTCCATCAAAATTGGGTATTTGTTATAATTTTCTAGAAATAACCATCCATGTAGGTTGATGTTTGATGGATCGTTCTTCAAGTGGGATAAATATAGTAATTTTAAGGTAGCCAAGAATGGAAATTGAGTGTTGAAAAGTGTATTGTGATGGATAAATGATGGACTTTATGGTTATAATGGAATCATAGACCACCCCAATCAACTACCCATAAGGGACTATTTCCCCTAGTGATAGTAGAAGCATGGACAATTGTGCCAAGATAAATATTAAGGTTCCAACCAAATGGGAAACATGAATTAGGTGTATCTGAACTACCTATGGGTATACTAGAAACAAGTGGAAAACCACTACCAACACTAAAAGAAAGGATTTGTCTCCCACCTAAAATAAATGAATATGTGGGAACTTGTAGATTCATAGTGGGAATACTAAACACAATTAAAATAGTGTACGAAAATATTTTGATGAAAAGATTCCCCAAAAATGAACATATGATGCCCGAGGCATAGATGTGGGAGTATTTATCCCACTAAATAGAGGTATGGAGGTATAAACTACAACTTCTCTTGACACATTAGGGGAATAAGGAATAGGTCCTCCCATAATGGATGACCCAATGACACCTGACATCATGTGAGAAATTATCAAAAACAAAAAAAGTGTTACCAAAATGAGGTCGATCCAACTAAACAAGTAAAGGGTCCAAAGGATCTATCCAAGGGGGAATTAAAATTAAATGTGATATTTATGTTAGTGACTTCAATCTCCACATGTTCAACCTCTTATAAATCCAGTGTGTAAGTATCAACAACTTTTTTTGTGTCACCCAGTGTAGATAGTCACCACCTTATGAGAAATAATTGATTTGTCTTTGGAGGAAACCCTCACTACATACAAGAGAGATAGGGAGTTTGGTCAACCATGGTGAATGTTTTCTTTTAAATGAAAGAAACGAACTAATACTAACTAGAAATATTTTAACACAGATCACACCCTAGTAAATCTACATGCTCCAATAAAAAAAAAACTAACAATAAAAGGGGCCCTCTAGAAACCATCATGCAATTATCAAGGCTCGAGACCGACTAGTGAAGGTGTGAGAGATATATATGGTAACCTTCACGCAACAATCACCCAAGTTACAAGTATCCTTCTAAATATAGTAACTCTCTATGGGAGCTAAAATAGAGATTATTCATCTACCTTAGGTATTGTAAGAACTCCCCACTTGCAATCACCCATGTGATACCCTTGGAAAAGCAAAGTTATTTTTACCACTTCACAATTGAAAGCGAGGGAAAATAGTCATGAGTCTATTCTATGGATACAAATAGGTAATACAAGACTAATTTCTTATCTCAAAGTTCTAGTGAAAAGTGGTGTCACCCCGAGAATTTTCCAGTTCAATCAAAAACCCACATACACACGAGATCCCACCAAACAAGTAGAAAGGGGGTAATCTTCTATACTTTCTCAAATTGAATATTTGACACATTTGTTAGATGTGTTTTCTTGGCAAGTTCTCCTTACTACTAATATATTTTTCTCTCATTAATCAATTACTAAATTAGTGATGTGGTCTTAGAGAATTAATTCTCCAATCCCCTACACCAAGGCCCTAGAAATTAGACTAAAATGTGTTTGTTATAAAGAAAACATCTAGTTCTTTTTTAGATTAGAATCACTTTTATGTGTGTTGTTTACTCAAGGTATGGAATGAACTTTGATGATGTTCTTGACTATTTCACAATGAATTTATTAAGATAATAAAAAGTATATGAAAATGTAATTTTCATTTCCTTTTGATGAACACGATATCACTGGAAGACATGAAGAGGTTCATTTTTTCCACATTTCAAATAATGATGCATCACTCCTAAATAAAAATACCAAAACATATTTTTTAAAGAATTTTCAGATATCTAAAATCAAAACAAATTCCAACACACGACTTTTGATAAAAATAAAAAAATGCCTAAAAATGATATGTGAATATATAATGAAACTCCTTTTAACCCCTTTATGATTAAAATGAGCTAAGAGTGAAAATACCTATGATTATTAAAGAATAATGTGCAATTATTTTTAACCATTATATGAATCAAATGATCCAAATGATGAAAAACATAATTCTACAAAAACCCTAAGGTGCACAATTTATTCAATCATCACCACTAACTTTTCAAAGTAGAAAAACACTAGGAAGAGGCTAAGAAAATCTAGAAATTTCACCCACAGAGCTAAGTCACACCTATCTACGAAGCAAATCGCAGCCAAATCAGTATGGTGACATGTCGTTGTGAAGAAACAAGTGAGTAAGGGTTGTGGCCATGCCTTTTATAAAGGAATGAGACTATTTCCAAGAATAGATGTGAGCACAAGGAAAAAGAAAATAAATTTCAGCAAAATAACCACCCAAAACTTAATCAAATAGGAATTTGTGGACTCAATATTTAATTGAGAGTATAAAAAATATTCCTCATATGTAAAGAAGCAAGAAATCATATAGAAAACTAAGGAAATAAATCAATTTATTTCCCAACAGAGTCGCCAATTCTATTGTAGGAAAATCTACATATATATAAGCAATAAAAAACCTTACTAAATGGGTGTGATTCAATGAGAGATAGAAGGAGAGATAGAGGGATGGAAAATTATTTCTTTCACATAATAATAACATGCATTTTCAAAATTAAATTAGAGAAGGAAGAAGTAACATACCTAATTCCATATGGTTTTCCAAAATACCCATTGACTCACTTGATTTCATTATAGTTTCACTACTTCACTAAATAAATTGCATAATCATTCAACAAAAATACATTTATCATTCTTTCATAAAGTAATAAATAGAAACTTAAATGAATAAAGTCTTAATATAATAATCTCAAGCTAAATCAGATCCACAAAACCTCATTAAAAGATAATAAAAAAAAATCCATTAACATAGAGATTTTAGGGGGTGGGAGAGAAGAGAATAGATCTATATTTATTAAATAAGAATAGCAACAATAATGATTACCTTGAGATTCATTATTGTACTCCTATCTCCAAGACCCAAATTCCTCCTCCTTGGTCCGAAGTCCACCTCCATCGAACAATCCCAATTTGGAACTGTATCTCAATAAGATAACTAAATGAATGTTTATTATCTCTCACATAAGTTATGATCATATATTATTTTAGGAGCTAAATTTTGCCAATGGGATAATTTCTCATGGTTTTCCCAAAAAATATTCACCAATTTCCATTTTTTCTAAAAATGATTTGCCCAAATTCCATACAATAAAATTATTTTACCTTAAAAATCACCAAAAGTTTATAGAAATTATATAAAATCCTTAAAAATTTGAATATTTTTACACAACTATCGCCAAACATTTTATGTTTTGCATATTAAAGACTAGTAAGATTAGTCCATGTTTATACATTTTAGTATAAATTTCCATCCTTGAAATTATTCCTCGTTTTGATCATATGATATCTTCTCATACCATTTTTATGCTATTATTGTAGTGCATAAAGGTTCTTCCCATATTAATTTATTTATAAAATTAATGAAAAAGACATACTTATAACTTAACCAATAAGACATAAGGCTCTTTTCTCAAGGATCATGTTTATGGAACGACACATTGGGAGATTGTGGTTAGTTACTAGGATTATATCAATTCATGTGACAACCCATGTCTAACGAAAAACCCTATGTTCCACTGCTCAACGATGCAAGGGATATGGTGGCTCTTAATGAGCAAGTGAATGACAACTAAAACTTATACTAGGAAGTTGATGAAGTTGGCGTTGTTATTTAAACACATTAAAGGTGTAGCATATGAACATAATACGCAATCTACTTACCATGTACCCGTAAGATTTGACGCTTCAGGGACCTAACCAATATAGGCCCTCCACTTCAAGGATTTTACATGGAAATTGTGAGGATTAATATTTCCTTCTTCCAATCAGTACGAGCGATGGGCTTGAGGAACTATAACGCTCATTGAACTCAACCTCCTTACTCTGTTTCACTAAACATTCATCCATGGTGATATTCCTTGTAACCTGGTTGATCTGTAGGACAAAGGAATTAGAGTCCTGCCTATGCACGTAGATAGATGCAACAACGAGCCATGGTGACTGTAATAATTTGTGTGATTTGAAGGACAAAGCAGTGGATATTTATTTTTTCAACTAATAATTCTGGGTAAGTAAGGAGAAGGTAACATAGATATTTGTGTGATATTTGTTAAATATATTGTACCCTCAACAGTATGACCGTACACTGCCAGTTGTACTGGACAGTTGTACTTTCTATTTTTGTCTTGCTTGAGCATATATAGCTCAACCATCTTACAATGTAACATCTCTTCAGTTCTGTTCTGTATTTCTTCATACATTTGAATATACTATTCTTTTCTCTCTGCATTTCTCTGTCCTTCACAATTTATCAATATTTGTATGATTTGAAGGACAAGGTAACTCTTGATAACTATGCATAACCATTTCATCTTAACTCTGGTGAAGAGCCAATACCCAATCGGTTTGATAATAAATTTCCCAATTTGTACGTCGAATAGCGTTATCTTGGGTCCTCTGGTTATTTTTTGTAGTTGACCATAATCCTATGCGTTGTTATAATTTTATCAATATACAATAACCTTAGCGTTTTGTGTAGTTACCCTATGCTAAGGGATCTATCTGCTTTATGAGGAAATGTTGGTAGATCTGACTCTTTTAATTTGTATCGTCATCTTTGTAATTAGTCTCTGTTAATTATTTCATTTGATATAATGTGTGATCAGATATAATTTCCCTCTTGATAAATGTAATAGTCAACTTCATGGTAACTACTTATTGTTAAAGAATCTGCACAAAGCATGTATTGGATTGATTAATAAGTGAAATAAAAGTAAAGGACCTCTGCTATTTATACCTGGCTTTAAATCACAGTTTTTGAATTATTTTACATGGATACGAGTTTAATGATGGGTCGTTTTTTCTTTCGAAGGAACCCATCATATTTCTACTAGGTTCCTTCTCCTCTCAGGTCGCAGACCAAACTTAACTCGCAAGGGAAAAAACGACAGGAACTCAATCCATGCCCGACATATTCTATAGCTAAATGCAATTCAATTCCAACGTGAATAATAACATATATCTGAGCAACTCCAAATTGTAGTCTACACAATTCTGTAACATATGTGTGGTTATGCATCTACATACAAATCCGTAAATAAAACTTATATACATTTGTATAGGCATGTAAATAGATAAAACTGATATGAACCATAAGGCACTTCTATATAGATCATTTTTTACATATATATCAACCATTCAATATTTCAATAAATATTTCAATAGAATGAAATGTAAACAATTAAGATACATATCTGGAACAATTATGTTTGGAAAACAAATGGAACATCCACGTTCCACTCAATCGTAGATACAGAACAACCATGATTACTTGTCCTGATCACCCCCTAGCCTGACCATGACTCCATAAGGACAAACTGTGCATCACTATTTAGCCATTGTCTATTTCAACAGTTTAAAAAACATTTGCCTAACACCATATGTGCTCATAACTACAAACAATTATTTTCCCCAACATACTAAGCATCGTCCCACCTCCCACATATGTTGTATATATCTCATTTTTCCATTGCCTAAGACTTTCCATTCTTTTCCCTCCTTCGGAAATTCACAGTTTTATAAATCCTTGATTTTTAGGGGATGCTAGTGATGGAACTCAACTTCTGGCACTTATAAAAATCATCTATGAGTTAACTCAAACATGTTTCCTACTCATGGAGTCATAGTTAGCTACTTTTAACCTCGTTGTTCCATCTGTTTTCCATCATTTAATTTATTAAAATGTTTGTCTCATACATGTGTCCATCAAAAGAGGACAGTTGGAAAGTCAAACTTTTGTCCAGCAACTATAAAAATAATAATTACATAATTCCACAAATTAAAATTTGAATTTACATAAATGAAAATTTATTTTTAAAGCAACAACTTTGAAATAATTTGCTTGAATATTTAAGGATATCACACCATGACTAGTCATGTCTAATCTATGGGAAAGGTTCCTTAATGTCCTTTGATAATCAAATTATTTGTGAGTAAATTATTCTTGATTTAATATTTTATTTTGGTCCTTTACATTGATATTATCCCATGGTTCCAAATAGAAGTGTAACAAGGAGGAATGTCATTCGTGTTTCCAACAACTAGCACTCATTTTGCATGTTCTAGGTTGAAAATTTGATGATGCTTTTACTCAAAGGTTTCATGTTGTCGCGAGGGTGGGCCATGGATTTGGTCACTTACGAAGCTTATTTGGGATGTGTACAATAAAGTGGCATCCTTATTCCTCAATCACCATTAGTCTCTTAACAAGGCAATAACAAGTTGAGTTAACAAGGTGTCAAAAATTKTACCAATTACCCCACCAAAGAAAGTTAGATGTTGAAGGGCATGTGTAAACATAGCATCCTTGGTACTTATTGAAAGGTAATTCTTAAAGGGCAYGATGAAGCATGGAACCCTTGGTATCAATTATASTTGTTCTGCATATATGAGAAAAATAATCAACTAGCTTATCCATTTTAGTTAAAAGGGGAAACGTTAAATAAATGAATGATTCTATGATTGAGCATATAAGTTATTATGTATCTCATAACAAGAACAAATGAAATATTTTAGTCAAAACCCATTAAAAAAATGCATTCTACAATCTATATGAAATGGAAAAGAAAATAAATTTAATTAACAAAAAAATAATTACTAATGCAAGCACAAATCAAGAAGAAAAAATGGGAACTAATTCAAATTCAAATAAAAGCGTGGGAAAAAAAAAGTGGGCTTCTGAGATATCAAAGAGAGATAGTAGTAACTACATGTGCACTCACTCAAATAAGAAAAGATGACTAGATCAAGGAAACATCTAGGAGTAAGAATAGGAAGCCTAGTAGTTGGGTGAGAAACAATCATTATTTTACATTTTTAAATAAGTATTTAATCATACACTTGTGCATGTGAGTCACGCATGCCTAGGTAAATAATAGGTAATTATTAAATTATAAATTTATATTTTCACATGACATGGACAAATGGCTTGAGCCATAGAACCTATAAAATGAAAGTTTGAACTAGAGAGCTCATACTTTTTGCACCCTAATGTTGGATGGTTGTTATAATACTTAACTTTATATGAGCCACAATTGATGAGTTTGGTCGCACAAGCTTGACAAACGCTAATTGGTACCCTTTCTACAAACCCATTTCATTTTCTAGTTGGTAACCCCACTACAGCTCAAGGGTCCTTGGGGAAGGAGAATACCCACTAGAATTGGTAGAGTGATCAATTAGTAAACTATACAACAATCAGCAAGCAAATGCGACATGGAATTCAAATTCGTTCAATTTAATGAGACGAAAAATGGATCTCCAACATTTTTTTTTTNTCCTTGGGGAAGGAGAATACCCACTAGAATTGGTAGAGTGATCAATTAGTAAACTATACAACAATCAGCAAGCAAATGCGACATGGAATTCAAATTCGTTCAATTTAATGAGACGAAAAATGGATCTCCAACATTTTTTTTTTAAACTTTACCTTTGAATAAAAAACATTGTTAATATCATAAATGATTCATTATGTCATCATGGTAAATATTGAGCCTCGTAAATGTCTTGTGAATAGGTGTTAGTGTTGTTTTGATTTAATTTACACACAAATAAATGTAGGGGTGTGAAATTTGTTTATTTTCATATGAATACACATAATAATAATAATAATAATATATTTTTAAGGTCACGGCCAAGTCAGCACACCATATTGGTGTATGAGACCCCCTTATTTGTGGCACAAGGGACTCTTCTCCGCCCAACGATTTGACTGATAAAATCTACGAAAGTATACATACATAATCGATTACGTTGTTTATTATATTGTATATTATATTGTGCACAAGATTTCATGTCGTAGTGGCTTTATCGAGATTTCAAAGATAATAGCCCAACAAATTAATCTGTAACTAATCCCTACATTATTTATTCATTCAATTAATATCTATTTCAGGACATTTTAGCTCATAAAAAAGTCTTTAAGAGAGGAAACTTAAAATCTTAATATGTGAACTGAAAATGTTTTAGTTACATTATTTGCTATTCTTTATTGGTTGCGTATACTATGTATTTGCGGAACTGATCACTCAAGCACTGTAGAACTATTGTTGTCATACAAACAATAATCAGTTCCGTAAATACAAACCAGAGGTTAACTTTATCATTTATGTTTGAATTTGATGTAAACCCATTATCTTGTTATCATTTCAATCAACACCAATACTACTTAGCCTTTGAAAGTGAGCAATGAATTGTTAATAAGCAAAACATTGCAAATCAAAGATGTTTTTCCTATATAGCTTTTAGATGTTTATGGCTTCTATAGGAAGGTCAAATTTTAGAAAAGACATGCATTGTCTCATATTATATTTTTGAAATTATAATATGAAATAAATGTTTATTATAGATTAGTACTAGAATGCTTAATCACAATATAATAGGTTATGAAATGCATATATTATATTACTAAAGTAAATGCTTATCACATGGTTTGAATTATAAATGTATAATTACAATATAATATATAATATAAATTATTTAAAACATTCTTATACAGTAAATGCTTATCACATGGTTTGAATTATAAATGTATAATTACAATATAATATATAATATAAATTATTTAAAACATTCTTATAACATTGTATAAGATGAATATTGTGTATAAGATATTGTATTATACAATTAAAATCACAATATTGAATGACATTTATATAATAATTTACATTGTTATTAAAAATAGTTATTATATCATAAATAAACTTAAGTTATTGTGAATGTATAATTTAGATTACCAAGTAGAAGGGAAAGTAAAGAAAAGAAAATAATATCATCTCATCTAAAAAAAAATTATGTTACATAAGTTAATCTAATCAAAGATTATATGTTAAATATAAAGGAATATATATAATTGTATTTGTGCAACTTATAAGCAGATTACACAACCTTGTACATATTTGCAAAGTTTGTTTGAAAATGTTTAATTATATTATCTTATTTTAATTGTACATTTTGTAAATCACTTCTTAAAAGGGGTTGACATTAGGAAGGATGTTACAATAAATAAAAGACATCCAAGTGGGTTCTATCTAAAATGTTGCAAACTCATCTCTAAAGTGTTCTTCTAGTAATTGTTTCATAATGTTTAACATGGATGTAACATACCTTCAATTTCCAACTAAATTTTTTTGATTTCTTTTATCAATTAAGTACAAATAAATTTTGATATGACAAAATTATATCTTTGACACAAGATGTACCTAATTGTCTTGAAATTTAACTAAATCATGGCATTATACTTATTCAATACAATTATAATTTCTACTATAGAATCCACTTTTACTATAACCCTAAACTTAATGTCCTAATGACTTAAGAAGAAAATCCCAATTAATTTCTATAATAGTAAAGTATACTTTATTATAGTAATAACCATTACTACAAAACAAAACAAAAGTTAAAGTTCTCATAACCAAATCTATCCACGCCCAATTGTATGTTATATATTTATTAAATATCATAAGGATTTCTTGGTTAATTATTTATGTCAAACAAATATTTGTTTTAACGACGAGAGGGTTTAACTCTTTATTTTCTAACCCCAGCGAGAGTGCAATGGTTAAGATAAGTAGGTTACCTCTGATAAAGAGTTCGACTCTATATAATGAGCAAACATCTGGTTTCCTCTGATAACTCACAATGTTTACTCCTATGTTTGTATTGACTCGATATTCCTCTGAACATAATTTTGTTGTAGCATGGTTGTATGACTTCTAAAGCATGTCCAGAACTTAAACATTCTTGAACTTAAATTATTGAAATATGTTTACTCAGTTTGATCGAGATCCCAAACATTAAGGTAGTTCTTCCCTAAAAGGTTATTGATCCATTCTTTTACTGAGAATTCAATACTCTTTAACTACTTCGTTTTCGATATATTGTATTAAATAATTTCAAGGTGATCTTTTAATGATGAGTTCCTTTTATCTTTGTGAGGGAACCCATCAGACATAGCGAAGCATCTTCCCCTATTTCGCTTCCATCTGCTTACAAGATCCAAACCAGACTTGAGGTCGGCATAGGTAATTAAGTCTATTTAGTTTTTTGTTGGTAGATCAACCTTTCTATCTCATATGTATTAAAATTTTACAGTAACATTAACCAAATTGCATATATTACCTACATAATTAATTTTTTCCATTATCCTGATTATACAACAGAAAATCTTTCTTGGGACCTAGGTAACTTTCATTACCATTGAAAGTCAATTATTTTCTTCATTATTAGTTTAAAGTTTACACAATACTAATTTCATTTATTTTGCTTCTTGCAGGTTGAATTCGTTGCTATGAAGTCATGGTTACATAGGAAAAAGTTATGAGTTCCATCATTTGGGTTTAATACAAAGTCCTGTAAAGTATAGGTCTATGATTTTATTTTTATAAGATTTGGGTTTAATACAAAGTCCTGTAAAGTATAGGTCTACGTATATGATTCTATGTTTATAAGATTTGGGTTTAATACAAAGTCTTGTAAAGTATAGGTCTATGATTCATTTGTATAAGAATTGCYTGCAATTTGTAAAATAAATAGTTTTTTATGAGAAAAATTTATGTTTATAATAGTTTAGATTTATTTTCTAACTATGTAAATACAAAATGTATTATATATAATTGTATATAAAATTTTCTTTATATTTTTAATACGAAAAACTATAGTACTCTTTTCATAGTTTTAAGTATGCATGTAAATAGTTTTTTATGAGAAAAATTTATGTTTATAATAGTTTAGATTTATTTTCTAACTATGTAAATACAAAATGTATTATATATAATTGTATATAAAATCTTCTTTATATTTTTAATACGAGAGACTATAGTACTCTTTTCATAGTTTTAAGTATGCATGTAAATTGATATGTATTCCACTTCACGTTCTATATAACATATTACTAATACGAGAGACTATAGTACTCTTTGCATAGTTTTAAGTATGCATGTAAATTGATATGTATTCCACTTCACGTTCTATATAACATATTACTAGTAATACGTTATAACATATTGCTTAATATGCTATATCCCTAAATTTAATTTTGTTTTACAACTGTTGTAATAAAACATAGAACTACATTGAAATATCTTCAATAATGTTACTTTTAAGTATGCATATAAGTTGATATTTATTCCACGGTCACGTCCTATTTCCCTAAATTTTATTTTGTTTTACGGTTGTTGTAATAAAGCATGGAACTACATTGAAATATTTTCAATAATGTTAAACATGGTATTGTATTTTTTTCTTACAAATATAACATGTATCACTTTTATATTTGTAATGCAAAAAATCAATAACTATGATATTTATAGAGAATGTATAAATCTCCTTTTAAATATATAATAAACACTGTGCACATTCTACAGTCTCTACAATTGAACAATTATTTAATAAACAATATATAAATATTATAAGTTAAAATACACATATCTATAGCACAACAAGCCTGAAAATAAATGGAACAACCAAGTTCCACCCAAACTTAAATGGAGAACAACCAAGTTACTTCTCCTCATCACACCCAAGCATGACTATGACTCCATGAGGATGAACTGAACTCCACTCCTATGTCAATGTACTTATTGTGATACCCCACCACTTGAACTTTTAATTATTTTTATTTTAAAATTTTAATTATTTTTCCAAAAGACAATTTGAGAGATTGACAAAATCGAAATTGTAAAACCTTATTATTTTATAAAAGTAAACACGTGGAAAAAGGGGAACAAGTTGAATAAGCTCTTGAATAGGGAGATAGGAATCCAAAAAGGTTGTCCAAGTGGTAAAAGAATGAGCTAATATGTCAAGTTAACTCAACTTAAAAAAAAAGCATTCCATATTTATAGGAGAATATGTGAACATGTGTAGATTTAAATATGAAAGGTGGTCATTGAACAGAAGACAAGTGTCACAAGTCCTAAGAAAAAATAAAAGGAAGTCATGATAAGGGAATGGGATTCCATTCCTAGAATACCAACTAATAGATCGAGAAGGCTATGCATTGAATTGACTTGACATGGTGTATTACACAAGATTGTACTCAGAATTCTGCAAGAAGCCACATAGGAATCCCCTTGGATTCTGAACTCAACTTGGGGGTGACAGAGGTTGAGAGAGACTCTAGTCTACAATTCAGAGGAACAAAATATTCAACGTGTGGTTCCCCAAAGTTCTGGGCTCTAGTTCTTTATTATGAATATGTTGGTATGCATGTATATTATGTATTATTGTGCATTACTCTCACCAAAATTATTGGTTATGAAGTATTTTTAATGCCTAAATAAATCGTTACAGAATTAGATCTAAAGTGTTGTTTATAAGAAAATAGATGCATATCATAAATTCATGCAGATTGTTGAAAGAAGAACATTAGTTATTTTGTTCTTAGATCCCCAAACAAAATTGTATTTCCAGTAGAAAAATCAACAAAACTCATGGGTAAAACCTAGTTACTAAAACACAAATTGTATTCGAAAGGAAATTTGTTACAAAGCTAAACGAAATTTAACAAGATACATCGTGTATATTTAAAAAAGGGAATCATTAGAAATTAAATTGAGTTTAGCAAGATACGTGTATTGATTGTATATATTCAAAATAAAATCATTACAAATTTAAAAATATTTTAAAGTATCATTACAATTTAAATAGAGTTTAACAAAATACTAGTAACGACTATGTATGTCCAAAAGGAAAAACAATGCTAAGTAAACCAAGTTAAAAATAGATATAAATAATGATTGTGTATATCCAAGGAGTCATACACACAGTACATAAAATTACAAAACTAGCAAATGCGTAGACAACGGTCCTAAGACACAAGACTTCTAGGAATAATTATTTGGTCGACTAGCTCGACATAATGTATAAGCAGAGAAATCACATATTCTGATACACTTGAAATATAATTAAGAAATGGAACACTAATACCTTTCAAAGCAAGGGTATTTTTTAGTCTACATGGTAACCACCGCCTCAACCCCTAAATAATAGCAGCGAATAAATTATAATGTTGCACGATTTATTTAGTCAAACAAAAGTTACATACGCAAACAAAGAGAAAATTACCATGGATATACAAAGAGTCTTTGTATCTCCTTCCTTCTCCTTTGAACTGCATCTGAGTGTTCATGGTCTTTGGATAATTTATGGGTACCCCTCACAATAATAAACAGGGCCCATCATTAGTTTAATACCCAAGAATAAGTTTAAAAATGGATGTAAATCACAACGTATGTACAAAATGTAAACCAAATAAATTACTATGCTCAGTTCGAACACTACCCTATGAAAATATTTTTAACAAAAGTCCTAACTAATTCTAGGACGAATAAAATGATGTGAAAGGTATTAATCATAGACCATAAACGGGGGAAATAAAACAAATGAATTAAAAACCCTACACTAAATCCTGTTATAGTAAAATTAGACCATTGAGTTGATAAAATTACTAGGTTCATATGGTAAGTCCATGAGGTTCAAGGAAACACTCCTCGAACCATAGTCTAAAAAGAAGCGAGACCGACTGCGAACGAATATAAAATTTACAGTCACTACATTATTTAGTAGATATATGTATAGAAACAAGAAGTTTGATAATGTAAATGATTCAGAGATATAGTCGGGGGAATAATTTTTTATTTCGACTATAAACTAATATCCTAAAGAAAATTGTTTAGGAATCATTACCAAGTTAAATAAGCTACAAACACTAGTTACACGAAACCAGAATGAGTAAGGGAAGTTCTTTAAACTCTTACTAGTTAAAGGTGCCAACCTTGAATTCGATAGAAAGACCAACCACAAGACAGGGAAGATATGAATGCCCGAGGCTCTTAAAAAATAATTCCATAGTGAATAGAAATGAGATTGGGATAATCATACCTTCAACACTATAACTCGGAAATATCCAATCTCTTGAAAACCTCTCAAGACAAACATAGAGTGGAGAAAACGAAAGTGAAGAGTGTGAAATGGGCCAAGTTCGAGAGAGGTTGGGAAAGCTAATGGATCTAATAGGAAAACCATAATTCCTATATTCATAATAAAACAACACATATACAATTCGTAGCACAACTTTTGATTAAACCTTCTCGAAATGGTAACATCACAGGTGGTGCATGCAGGGTTGTTGCATGCTAAATGMTTCATAGAACGCATTGGTTAATGAGAAAAAGTTAAAAAGGTTTTTAATTTAGGGTCAGTACCATAACACAAGTTAAACCATCGTAAAACCCCCTAATAAATTCCTTAAGTATGAGCCATCTTTTTGTAGGACAAGTGTTATAYGTTTGGATGACATACATTGAAAACTCATTTCAAATACATTGATTGATATACAATGGAACCCACATAATATATGAAACCCATTTTATATATGAGCTACCTTAAAACAATRCAAAACCTTATACGTTATATGGTATAAAACGATTTAAGGGGCATAATAAAAATACTAAAGTGTTGAGTAGTGAACATATAGCCATAGGGAGGGCTAGAACAAATAATCAAACCATCGTGCAACCCTTTTTGTTGTGTGATCACATGAGTGTTAGGAAATATGATAGAAACTAAGGGTTATGAGTGTTAGGCAATCTAATAGAAATGTTGATAAAATATTTCAAAAAGGTAATAAGTTCATAACAAGTAAACCTTTCAATCAACCTGAAAATAAGGGTACCAAATGACCAACCTTCTTCAATAAAGAAACTTCCCAAAAAGAAACAGTAAAATGTTTGGAATGCAGTGGTCCACATTACTATAAAGACTGTCCTATTGGGAAGAAGGGAAATAACAATGTGAAAATAGTACATGAAGTAACTATAGTTGATGAGTTGGCAAGGTCTACAACAAAAATCGGCGCATCCTTGGAAAATCGATAGGAAAATCATCATACTTCAATGGTATAAATTGAAGGTATGATACATAAGAAATCAATTATTGTTTAATTTATCAAGGTGCTAGTTTAATTTATATTTCACGAAGGGTTATAGAAATATGTAAGTTGAATAAGGAAATTTTTGAAAAGTCTTGGTTAGTACAGTTAGTTACATGAACTAAAAGGAGTATTACAGATGTTGTTAACAAATATGAACTTGTTCTAAATGAATTAAGAACAYGGATAGAATTAAACATATTAACATTAGGATCTTATGATGTGCTAATCGGTATGGATTGGCTGGAAAAGTTTAAMGCAGTCTTAGATTGTTACAATAAAACATTTACCTGTGTAGATGAGAGAGGTAACACTATAAACATTAAAGGAGTATCAAGGTCTATTATTATTAGAGAAATARCAGGCTTATAAGTCAAAATATGAATTCTAAAAGGGTGTAAACTAATTGATGTACACATAAATTATAAAGAGGAAATGGAAAGAAGTAATGAGTTAKATAACTTTCCATTATTGCGGGACTTTTACGATGTATCCCAGGATATTCTCGGACTACCYTCTAGGAGAGAAATAGATTTCTCTGTAGACCTGATACTTKGAGCAATACCAGCTTCAAAATATCCTTATAAGATGAATATCACAAAGTTAAATGAATTAAAAAGTCAATTACAAGAATTGATAGAAAAAGAATATATCTAACCAAGTGTGTCTCCATGGGGGGCACCAATACTTTTTTTTAGAAAGAAATATGGGACATTGTGTCTTTGTATTGATTATAGACAACTTAATAAAATTACTATTAAAAATAGATATCCATTACCTTGTACCGATGACCAGTTTGATCAAGTACGAGGAGCTACAATATTTTCTAATATTGATTTACATTATGGTTATCATCAAGTTAGAATAAAGGATGAGGATATTTATAAAACAACATTTAGAACAAGGTATAGACATTACGAATTTGTTGTAATACCTTTTGGTCTAATAAATTCCCTAGATTCATTCATGTGCTTGATGAACAATATTTTGAGTAAATGTCTAGATAAATTTGTGTTTGTCTTTATAGACGATATACTCATCTATTCAAATGATGAAAAGGAGCATCAAGAAAATTTAAAAATAGTATTACATATACTAAGAGAACATAAATTATATGCAAAACTAAGTAAGTGTGAGTTTTATAAAGACCAAATTCAATGTCCTGGACATGTAATTTCAAAAGAAGGTATAGTAGTTGACCCAGACAAAATAAAGGCTATAATGAATTGGCCCAAACCTAAAGATGTTTCGGACATAAGATCCTTTATGCGTATAACTGGTTATTACCGTAAGTTTATAGAAGGGTTTTCCAAGATTGTATATCATATAACATCATTGAAAAAGAAAGGAACTAAGTTCATCTAGTCTCAGAAATGTCAAGAAAGTTTTAAAAAATAAAAAAAAATCTTAACTACAACTCCTGTATTAAAATTGGCAGACTTAGATAAATACTTTGTAGTATGTATGGATGCATTCCTAGAAGGGCTTGGAGGAGTGTTAATGCAAGAAAACCATGTAATAGATTATGAATCTTGAAAATTAAGTATGTTGGATTACTGAGAGAGGGGGTGAATCAGTAATAGAGAAATCCAATCCTTTTCAACCACAAAATGCAAGTGTTATATCAATGTAGAATTATCATCCAATAGTTGCATAGTAAATAAATAATGAACAAATGAGCAATCATACGCATACACAATACACCAGTGTTTTACGTGGAAACTCAAAGCGGGAGAAAACCATTGAATTCTTTTTCTTATATGTCTTTAAGAGTTACATTCATTGGAAGCACCATCTTCCTTTGTTTTCCAGCTGCAACTGGAAGGAGGCTCCAACCCCCTAGTTTCTCAGGCTACAACTTGAGGGAAGCTCCAACTCCCCAATTCTCTGGCTACAACCAGAAGGAGGCTACAACCCCCTATGTTCTCCAACTACAACCGAAAGGTGGATAGAACCACATGTCCTTGCCCCGTCCAACCGCCCTGAAATATAAATTCCAAATGTAGACAACCTATCACTGTCACTGAATCAACCACTGCCACTATCAACCTTTCACTATCCACTTGTACCAATAGCTTGTAACGACATGTATCAATCAACCTACACCAAACAACCTGTACCAATAACCTAAACCAACATGTACCATGCATCAACCATGCATAAAATGCACATCAACTATGACTCATCAAGATGTACCAATATCATCAACTATACACCTCATGTATGTTCCAAATCATCAACTACTTGTCTCAACCATGTACCCAACCTGTACCTCAACCATATACCAAATACATACACCAATATAACCATACAAAATTCATCACTCTATCCATAAACAAAATTCCATAAACCATTACATCAAACCATGTTCCACAACCTCACTATTATGTATCCTCAAGCTAAACCAACAACTTCAACAACACATCACAACAAAAAGACCAATACCCATATGCCAAATACCAACTTTATCCCTAAACAAATATGATATATGCAACAATACTAAACATCCAATACCATCTCAAGAGATAAACCCTAGCTCACAAAGCATAACTCAAATAAGATGTTCCATATCTCTCATAAATAGACCTCAACCATGTTGATGTCGCGATTTTTCTGGTGCACTTTTTCTGCAGCGATTTTTTTGTCGCACTTTTTATGCTGCACTTTTTCTATCACAATTTTTCTACCGCACTTTTTATGCTGCACTTTTTCTACCGCAATTTTTTCTGCCCCAATTTTTCTATCGTACTTTTTCTTCCACGATTTTTCTATCACACTTTTTCTGCTGCACTTTTCCTGCTGCACTTTTCTCTATCAATAATACCTGGCCAAATAACCTTTCACAAAATAGATATTCAATGATATTCAATTGGTTCAAGTGTGATTAAATGAGAGAGCCTTGCCTCTTATTTATACTTTCATGTAGCATCCCACTTTCCTTATTTTAGGGAGTTCTCAAGTAGCTTTATTATTTAATTAATTTATTTTGCAAACACTTTGACTACTTTGACATGTTGGGGATTTTAGATGACTCATGAGAGTTCTCCAACTTCACATGGCCATAACTCTCTAACCGTGAGGAGTTATGTGATGTTCCACATACCACCATGTTAGAACTCCGTAAATCTATTTGGTCGATAAACAGATGACGAAGGTAACTTTTTCAACCAACTTTGAGACCCGAAACTAGCCTCTCGGATCTAGAGAGGGATCTCTCAGAAATGGCATGGTCTCCTCGCAGGATATGACTTTGAAAACAATGGTTAGATTTAACACCAATGGTAAAATATTTTATGGTTATATTGGTGCAAAAAAGTAAAACTTGGGCTATGGGATCGATCTGAGGAAGAGACGGAACAAATGACTCAGTGACTAGATTTGAAAGGAGAAGGCTAGGCGAGCAACATTCTTCAATGTAAACCATAAAGTGTGGCGGGAGAAAAACACAGGAAGTAACTCAAGAGTTCTGTTGTGGACGAATTCAGAGTTAGCTTGAGAGGAAAATGTTTTATCTAAGTGGCGCAAACAAGGAGCGTTGTATAGTGAATCCATAGGTTCAAAAATTCATTCTGAAATAGACCGTATAAGATATGAAATAAAAGGTAACCGGAAACACATACGCAAATAAAGAGACACAATACATCCAACTATCACAACTAGAATCTTTTTGTCAAATCACAAGACCTTTGCATTAAATTTTGGTCAAAAAACTCAGATTACATATAATAGCAATCGTTTACTCAATTTTCCAACCAACCATGTTTACATAAAAATGATCCTCTTATATAGAAAGATAATGTCACCCTTAGCTATTAGGGTCGAGCTACTCTCTCATGGAATCATCGATCCATTTTCTTTGAAAGAGAACAATAACTTCAACAGATTCACTAAAAATAGAAAACCTGACTTTGCCAAATCATAATCGTAACTGAAATATTATTTGCAGTCATTGATCATGATCCAAATTTGACCATATGGTTGTGATGATTCATCATTTTCACTATTGGACACTATGTCATCCCTGCATAGCAAGTCTACTACGCAACAGTAACCTATAGCAAAAATGCAACAGAATGCACAGTAAATTGGTAAAATAGGCATTAAAGATGACATAGTATGTCACTGATAGAACAATATTTTATAAAATAAGAGATTTTTTTGTATTTAATATCATTATAAAGAAAAACCTCTCTTGGTTTCGTGAAATCCATCTCCATCTGGCCGGAATACGTGTCTCAAAAACATGTCTCGGACAGAAAATCACGAAAACTAAAAAATAGGGCTCAAAGATTCCTTCGAATCTCCCAACCCATGACACATTTTACAAATCTGAGAGAGTTTTTTATTATTTGTTTTTTCCTTGACAAAAACCTCTTGGGGATTTTCAAAATTCCTCTCCAGATGGTCGTAAATTGATCTTGAAGTTGACCACTAAACCAGTAATTTGCGCAGTGAGACATGTAGCATGTGCATAGGAAAATCCACTGCGCGACAACATCCTATGTGTGACAACCCACTACGCAACAAAATCCATTGCGTGACAACATCCTATGCACGAAAACCTTATTTGTGTGATAACATCCTATGCGTGACGAAATCCACTGCATGACAACATCCTATGCGTGACAACCTTCTTTGTGCAACAACATCCTTTGCGCGAAAACATCCTCTATGCAACGACATTCTTTGTGCGACAACATTCTCTATGCGACAACATCCTCTGCGCAGTGCGCAGTGAATTTTGCAGTGTGCAATGAATTTTTCAGTGCAGAGTTGCAAATTGAAATGGGAATAAATAAATGATAAGATTCCTTTTAAAAATGGCCCTGGAGATAGAGGATGCCAGGCATAAAAACAACACGGGTGCTGACAAACATGACTTTGTAAATTGTTGACAAACCTCTAACCTTAGCCATGAAAATCATGGTGCTAACAGTTGGCTCCAACGAGGATTCTATCATCCTTGTGAGTTAGCAAATAACAGTAGACCAAGTGCCAATCCATTGGGATTCTCCCAAATGCATCTTTCCAACTGTAACTTGTAACCTGCATCCACTGAAAGCCCAAAACTGTATATGCTCCAAAATGGAATCTGAAACTAAGATGAAAAACAAAACTGCAAATTTCTAAAATAAATGCTCATAGTACCGATCTTATTCGCACTCCTACCTACTCTAAAAATGTTGAAATGAATACTCAATCAAGTGATGATAAAGTGCCAATGCAACCAATCAAGCAATTGGATTCTTGATTTTCCTCTACTCATATTTTCCTTAAGCAGAAAGACAAATGTAAAAGATGGCAGCTGAAAACAAAAATTAAATCCAAAATATGAGTTTATGAATGGATCAAATTCCTCCTTCACTGATGAATGTAATAGGATGGCCATGGGATCTTGAAAACCATGAAAAATCATTTCTTCTCGATGAACAAAAACAGAAAGACAATCCTCTTTCATAAGTGTTTGTTGTTTTTGCTCTATTTCTTTTGTTCTGAGAACATTCTCAAATGAAATAGAAGCAATAGATTTGTCTACTCTTCCATGCATATCAACAAAAAAATTCATACATCCTTGACCATATTCAAATACAACAACCATATTATGTGTATCAAGGCTATCCTCTTGTTCATCAAACAATTTTGGTTTGGTTTTATTAACCTTCTGGAAATTTTCTTGAGGACTATCATTTTGACTTTCAAATGAATAAATGGAAATAAGTTCCTGCTCATAATATTCTTGAAAATGTGAAAAGCTAACAACATGCATTATTTCACAGTCTAGATCTCCCTTGGATGCATTTTCAAAACCACAATTTTCAAAGGAATCAAATAAAACAACTACCTCTTCATTATATTTCTGTATTTCTGATTGAAAAGTGGCATACACTGTTTTTTTGCTTTCCTGAAACTCTATGTCAATTGTTTTTTCACTGCTTGAAGTCTCCATAGATGCAGTTTCAAAATCCTCATCCATGTCTAGGACACTTAGAATTTGAACAACCACATCATTCACAGGGGAAGAAAGACAACTTTGAAACACTTTGCCTTGCTGGAAATCTTGTTGAATATCTTCATCACGCTCAGAAGAAGGAAAATGACTTTTAGCAACAATTTCTTCATCAGCTTCATCTTCACCCAAAGGGGAGGCTACTATTTGTTGTTGGGATGCATATTCATTAAAGGCTTCTATGATTTCACCACTCATACACTCTTCATCGCCAAAAAAAATTTCAAGGTACTTAATGAAATGTTCACAAACTTCACAACAATTTTCAAACACCAAGAATGAAGGATTATATTCTCCATAATGCTTAAACAATGTTATATTGAAATATTTAAGAGAGTATAAGTTGCCTGGTTTTAAACCTTCATACCATGATCTTTCTTTCCCCTCTAGAGTAGCCATAAACATTTTCATCAAACAATCCTCATAAAATTTAACCCCCAACTTACATATGTGCATGTGAAATCTAATCAAGTGCAAGGCAGCATCATTTCCTTTCCCATCTTCGAATTTAGGCAAATATTTTTACCAATCTATGTGAGGAATACGATTTGGAAAGCTAGGAATATGAGAGCGATTCATTGGAGCATACCTTGCATATATGTAATCCATCTCGAAGCAGTGGAGTCATCAATAAAATATTTAGGCTACTGAGTCTTTGCATAGTGGAGTCTCCATGAAAATTTTGAATTCTAGATTCTTGAAAATGGAGTCACTAGGTGAATGATGTACAACATTTCTATGTCTAAATACTTCTCACCATCGACACTCAGATTTGAAAATTTTCATTTCTCCTAGGGAAGATTTCACCTTCTCTCCCCAGCAATGGCGCGAGAATGTTAGCACTCTATAAATCTATTTGGCTTATAAACAGATGACGAAGGTAACTTTTTCAACCAACTTTGAGACCCGAAACTAGCCTCTCAGATCTGGAGAGGGATCTCTCATAAATGGCATCGTCTCCATGCAGGATATGAATTTGAAAACACTGGCTAGATTTAACACCGATGGTAAAATAGTTTCTGGTTATATTGGCAGAGAAAAGTAAAACTTGGGCTATGGGGCCGATATGAGGAAGAGATAGAACAAATGATTCAGTGATTGGATTCGAGAGGAGAAGGCTAGACGAGCAACAACCTTCAGTGTAAACCGTAAAGTGTGGTGGGAGAAAAACACAGGAAGTAACTCAAGAGTGCCTTTGTGGATGAATTCAGAGTTAGCTTGAGAGGAAAATGTTTTGTCTAGGTGGCACAAACAAGGGGCGTTGTACAGTGAATCCGCAGGTTCAAAAATTCATTCTGAAACAGACAGTATAAGATATGAAATAAAAGGTAACAGGAAACACATACAAAAATAAAGAGACACAATACATCAAACTATCACAACTGGAATCTTTTCGTCAAATCATAGGACCTTTGCATTAAATTTCGGTCAAAAAACTCAGATTACATACAATAGTAGTTGTTTACTCAATTTTCCAACCAACCCTGTTTACATAAAAATGATCCCCTTATATATAAATCTAATGTCACCCTTGGTTGTTAGGGTCGAGCTACTCTCTCCTAGAATCATGGATCTGTTTTCTTTGAAAGAGAACAATAACTTCAACGGATTCACTAAATATAGAAAACTCGACTTTGCCAGATCATAATCATAACCGAAATATTCTTTATATTCATTGATAATGATCCAAATTCGATCATATGGTTGTGATGATCCATCATTTTCACTATTGGACACTCTGTCATCCCTGCACAGTAAGTCTACTACACAACAGTAACCTACAGCAAAAACACAGCAAAATGCGTAGTAAACTAGTAAAATAGGCGTTAAATATGACATCGTATCTCACTCATAAAAAAATATTTTTAGAAACTGAGAGAAATTTTTGTAATCAATATTTTTATAAAGAAAAACCTCTCTCGGTTTCTTGAAATTCATCTCCATCTCGCCGAAATATGTGTCGCAAAAACATGTCTCAGACAGGAAATCACAAAAACTAAAAAATAGGGCTCAAATATTCCTTCGAATCTCCCAATCTGTGACACATTTTACAAATATAAGAGAGGTTTTTATTATTTGGTTTGTTCTCGACAAAAACCTCTCAGGTATTTTCAAAATTCCTCTCTAGTTGGTCAAACATTTATCTTGAATTTGATCACTAAACCAATAATTTGTGCAGTGCGACATGTATCCTATGCACAAGAAAATCCACTGCACAACAACATCCTATGTGCGACAAAATACATTGCGTAGAAACCTTCTTTGTGAGACATCATCCTATGCGCGACGAAATCTAATGCATGACAACATCCTATGCATGACAACCTTCTTTGCGTGACAACATACTCTACGCAACAACACCCTCTTCACGACGACATTCTCTATGTGACAACATCCTCTACACGATAGCATCCTCTGCATGGTGTGAAGTGAATTTTGCAATGCACAATGAATTTTGCAGCGTGTAGTTGCAAATTGAAATGGGAATAAATAAATGATAAACTTCCTTTTGAAAATCGCCCTTGGAGATGTTAGATGATGCCAGGCATAAAAACAACATGGGTGTTGATAGGCATGAATTTTCAAATTGTTGACAAACCTCTAACCTTAGCCATGAAAATCATGGTGTTAACACACCAAAAATGGCATGACATGTACTATCCATCTAGAATAGTCTTATATGAAAATATATCAAAACTCACACCATTATCCATCAAACAAACTTGGTTCCATTATCAAAACCTTTGTGTTATCGTAATTTGCTATCATACTTTCTTCAAGGGTTGACATCAATGAAAACCAAACCAATTAATAAACAATCTCCCCCTTTGGCATTGATGGAAACACCCTAATGAAATATTGAAGTCATGTCATGCAATAATGAAGTCATATCACTCATGATCCCCCTGGAACCATTCCTCTATTATTTGCATCTGATAAATATCTCCCCCTGTTTCATCAATGGAAAAGGTATATTTCCATTCAAGGCTACTCCCCTTAACTAAATTGTCATTGGGGATACTCCCCCTGACTGAACTCTTCCTGAAACTGATCTCCTAACCTGAATTGTCCTCTTTATGGTGATTCCTTGTGTAAATATAATACATATAAGATAATCATTCAAAATAATTCATTTTTGAGTAGAAATTACTCTAAGTCTCTGTAAAAGATACTCAAAGGCTTCCCTTGGAAGCAGTTTTGTAAATACGTTTTCTACTTTTTCTTTTGTACCCACATATTCAACTTTGATGTTCTTCTCTGCAACATGTTCCTATAGAAATTGATACTTTATTGAAATGTTCTTTGTATTGGAGTGCATCATCGAGTTATTTGAGATACTAATAGATCTTGTATTATCACAATATATTGGAATGGACTAATCATACTCAACTTGTATATATTTCAGAGTTTGTTTCATCCTTAGAACCTGTGTACAAGATGCAGTTGTTGCAATATACTTTTCCTCAGCTATAGATAAGGATATTGATGATTATTTCTTGCTTAACCATGATACTAAACACTCACCCAAGTAGAATGTTTCTCCATTGGTGCTTCATTGGTAATCAATGAAACCTGCCCAATATGCATCTGTGTAGGAAATAAGTGATAGATCATTCCCTTTTGGATACGATAATTCAAACTCTTATGTTCCTTTGAGATATCTGAAAATCCTCTTCACTGCTACGACATGTGTTTCCTTTGGTGTTGCTTGAAATCATTCCACTTGTCCAACTGCCTGCATTACATATGGTCTAGATGTTGTCACATATAGTAAGTTGTCAATCATTGACCTGTATTTCCTCTGGTCTGTAGACTCTGAAACATCATCTTTGCTCAACTTGCAACTGGTTTGCGTAGGAGTGGTAACTGGTTTGCAATCTTCCATTTTGAACCTCGTTAACATTTCTCTGATATACTTAGTTTGAGAAATAAAATATCTTTAGTTGCTTTGACGTATCTGAAGACCCATAAAAAAAAATAACTCTCTAAGTAATGGCATTTCAAATTCATTCTTCATATCCTTTGCAAATTTCTAGCTTAACTCGTCATCATTTCTTCCAAAAATAATATCAACAACATAAACTTCAATTAATAAAATACTATCTTGAGTTACCTTGATGTAGAGGTTGTTGTATGCACTTCATTTTATGAACCCTTCCTGCTATAGATATTTATCTATTGTAGAGTACCATGCTCTAGGAGCCTGTTTTAGACCATACAAGGCCTTTTTCAATTTACACACATAATCTGTGTTCTCTGACAACTAAACTCCTTCTGGTTTTTCAATGTAGACTTCTTCTTCAAGTTCTCCATTTAGAAAAGTTTATTTTACATCCATCTGATATACTTTAATATTCTTAGAGAAAGCGCAAGCTAAAAGAAATCAAATTTCTTCCATTCTGGCAACTAGGGCAAATGTTTCTTCAAAGTCAATTCCTTCAACCTGTGTGCATCCTTTACATACCAATCTAGCTTTGTTCCTTGTAATCTGTTCATATTCATTCAATTTATTTTTGAATACCCACTTTGTGCCAATCACATTATTATTCTTTGGTCTTGGAACCAATTCCCAAGTGTCATTCTTCTCTATTTGATCCAATTATTCATCCAAGGCCTTATTCCAAAATGCATCCTTGTTGGTCTCTTCAAAAATGTTTGGTTCAATCGTAGATGAGAGTGATAGGTGTGTTTGTTCTAGTGAACAGATTCTTCTTCTAGTCTCAACTCATGCATCTTTGTTTCTAATAATCTGATCTGAAGGATGATTCTCCTATATTCATTTTCTAGGTGTATTTGGAGGCACTTGTTGAACTTACTCTTCTACTTTTTTCTGATCCTCTTCATCTTCCCCTTATACTTCTTCTTCGTAAAGATTTTCCATTGATTCATTTTCTTCTTCTTTTAATTCTCATACACCTGTTTCATAAATTGTTACATTGATGCTTTCCACAACTTTGTTCAACCTCAAATTGTAACACTTCTATGCTTTCCTTATACTTGAGTATCCAACAAGTACTCCTTTGTCCACAAGAGAGTCAAAATTTCTCATTCTGTCATCTTCTCTTTTGATGTAGCATTTACTTCCAAATACTCTGAAGTGATTCACATTTGCTAGTCTTCCTTTCCATAGCTCGTAGAGATTTTTTTCAGTGTTGTTGATGAGCATTACTCTATTTTGAATGTGAACCATTTTATGCACTGCATGTGTCCAAAAGATATCTGTCAATTTGGAATCCAATAACATTGTTCAATCCATTTCCTGTATTGTCATGTTCTTTTTTTCAACAACTCCATTATGTTGAGGTGTCTTAGCAACGAAGAATTTCCTTTTTATTCTATGCATGTTGCAGTGGTCTATAAATTCCTTTGAAGTGAACTCTTCTCCATTATCAGATCTAAAACGTTTGATTTTTGAATCCATTTCATTTTCAACCATTTCCTTGTATACCTTGAAGTTTTCAAAAGTTTCTGACTTATTCCTGAGAATGAAAACTGTAGTCATTATTGTATAATCATCAACTAATAACATAAAGTATTTCTCACCTTTTAAACTCTTTGTTGTAGTTGGTCCAACTAGATCAGTATGAACAATTTCCAGTGTTCTTGACGTTGAATATTCATTTGATTTAAACCTAGTCTTTGTTTGCTTTCCTTGTTGACAATGCTTGCATAAAGTGTTGGTTGGTTTCGTAATCTGGGGAATTTCTCTAACTGCTTCATTTTTGTTGACTTTGACAAGGTTATCAAAGTGTGTGTGACCCATTATTCTATGTCATAGCCAACTTTCATCTTCCTTTCCTAGACAACACTTCTCATTTCCAATTTCAGATAATACATATATGTTGCTTGAAGATCTTACAGTTGTTGCAATCAATTTTCCTGGACCTTCTTTTCTTATCTCACACTTTTGTGAATAAAAAGTAACTTTATGACCTTGGTCACACATTTGACTCACTCTTAGAATATTATGTTTCATATCTTCTACTATTAGAAAAAAAAAATCTTTGGCATTCTTGTTTCCAATTTTGATTGTTCCTTTTCCAATGATTTTAGTTGAATCGTCATTTTCAAAGGAGACTGATCCATCTCTTTCCTTTCTTAATGTAAGAAACATGTCTTTATCACCTGTCATTTATTTTGAACAACCATTGTCAACACACCAACCACGTTTCCTCTGCTTAGCTTGTAAAGAAAGTGTGCATTCTTCCTTACTATATTGATTTTGCTTTCGTATCCATGTTCTCTTCTGAGGTTCCTATATGTGATTGTTGTTGTTATTTTGTGGTTATCTAGGAGGAAATGCCATTCTACAATCTTTGGCCATGTGTCCAAAGTTGTTACACTTGTAGCATTCCACTTCAATGTTCAATGATTCAAACCTGTAGTAACGTCTTCTCTCTGTTTCACTAGGCCTTCTTAGATAACCCTTTTGGGTATGACTTTCAAATTTGTTTATGTTTATGTTGTTATCTCTACAATTCATATATTTATGTCCAAAATTATTACATGGATAACATAAACCAAAAAACATAGTTTGATGCATGGGAGTTGAAGATCTTATGAAAGGAGTTGCTCTTCTGAATCCTTCTTCTTTCTGAGACCTATCTATCGGTCATTGATTATGAAATATGAATATTCTCGGTGGAGGAGTGTCCTTGTAATCTTCTTTGTAGGTATTCATATGTCCTTTGATTTTTTTTGCGTAGCTTTTTGGATATGTTTCTTGTTTTGTTGTTTTGGATCTTCATCTATTTTATGTCTGATTTTATCCAAGTTCAGACTTGTCATGATGATGCTTTTGACTGTTGATAATATTATCCAAAACTTTTGAGTTGTTCTTCATACTTTTCTCTTGAATATCCTTTCTTAATGTGATAATCTCTGCTTCTAAATTTCCAATGATCACGTCTCTTTCTTCTAGTTATTCTTTGAGTACTTCAATTATTTTATCTTCTTCTATTTGAACCTTCAAATTTGTGATCATTTGTTCTAGTTCCTGAGTTTCTTCTTTCTTGTTTAGTTTTTCTTGTAGCTTCTTGTTTTTTTTTCTCTTCTTATAACTTATATAGCACACAAGAATTCTTCTCGACAGTCAACTTCTACCTCTTCATATTCTTCTTCAATGTCTTATTTATCAGAGTCTTCTAATTCCATGAATATAACTCTTTTTGTTTCACTGGCACTGACTTCATATTAATATGATGAGGAGATGTATTCTTTGGTGCATAAGATTTTCTTGAAATATTTCTTTGTGGTTCTTTTTCCTTTATATGTTTGTTTGTTATTTGAGTAATCTTCATCGTTCCTCTTATTTTTCTTATGAGGACATTTTTTAGAAAAATGACCAATACCATCAGAATTAAAACAAATCAATGGAAAAATACCTTTATATCTGTCATTGGTTCCTTTGTTCAATCTTTTGACAAAGTTGGTCATTTCTTCACCATCTTTTGAGATGTCATTGTTGTTGCTATGTTCTTTTTCCTTTTGCTTTCCCTTTTTCTTTGATCTTTTGGATTCTTTGAAAGATGCTTCTTTTATATCTGGATTTTCATGTTCAGTTCTCATTTCATATGATGTGAAGATCATAGATTATTTTAGGGGTGAATTTTCACTCATGGGCGAAATTTTAGGGTTTAAATTTTTTAAGGGGCAAAATTTTATTAAAATATTTTTTAGGAAAATTAAATTTTTTAGCCCAAATATTAAACTAAACATTATATATGGTAGATCATTCATCCTATAAAGAAAATATGAAAATCCTATGAAAAGAGGGTTCGCCCTCCCGACTTCATGTCAAAATATCCAATTCGCCTCAATTTTTTGGAATGCAGTGTTTTTGGTGAGTGAATCGCCCTTCATAACCTGGAATCAAGGCTTAGGGAAAATATTTTTCGCGCATCTTCTCAAATCAAGGTTCATGGGATTGATTTGACCCATTGATTCCAATGGTAACAATTTTTCCCATGTATATGTAAATGGGCATGAAAATGTATATTTTTCCCAAATCAAATCAGTAAGGGAGAGGGTGATGAAATTGTAAATAGACTGAAATGAGATTCAATATTGATGATTCAGTGAAGATACTCAGAATAGTCTCTCTGGGCAGTGATTTTTTTCTGATGTCCATAAAATCTACCTGCAAATTGTTGGAGAGGGTATGTCGCTAGCCCGTGGGATGTTGTTTCTTTCACAAATGATAATTTAGGTTTGTTTTTTCAAATGTAACCTATTTTAGATTCATTGTTTGTTATTAATCACTAACCATAGATAAAAAAAATCCTAATCCTGTGTATTGTATTTTTCTATATTTGAGGTGGGGTCCCTTATGTTAGGGTCTACACTTGATGTACCCTATTGTTCCATGAAAATTTCGGTGGTCTCTTCAGATGTACTGGGTACCTATTTTTACATCCCTACATCCCCATGCACTGGAAACTCAATGGAGAATTGGTTTCTATCCTGTTGGTAAATTCAAAATGCATCAAAAACGTACAGTATGCTCTTGAAGTTAAATATTTGAACTCAGCTTAGATTTGGAATGATTTTCCTGACCGACCTTTTAATTTATGTTGTTTTTAGGATGATAGTAGTTGTCATTATGATCATTCATCTTGCTTTCCTTTTTTTCAACTTGGCTTTCTGAATTTAGGCTACTAAGCTATAGATCCACTATATTTGCAGTCGCTCCCTTGCATTTCAATACAAGGACCAAAAGGATTATGAAATCCATGAAGTATATGTGATCACCTCCTTTGCTTGACATTCAACTAATTTTGGGGGTTTGCGTTCTTGGTGATTTCATGATATTTTGAGATAGTGACTTGGGTGTGCACCAAATACTAGATCCACTTTATTTTGTATTTATGAGAACAATTTTTTTCCTGAAAAAATCCACAACCTCTCTTCTGGTTGACTTATTTTTGTTTGCCTGCAATAACCTTCAATAAATTTGCATTTTGTCCTCTTCTTGATTTATTTTTGTTTGCAAGTAATCACCTTCAATTTAGGATACCCCTAACATTATTATTATGTATATGAATGGGATGAGTTTGTTTGACAACATTGATGTTGTTGCAAGTATTGTTTTTCCCTTAACCTTCAATAAATTTGCATTTTGTCTTCTACTTGATTTATTTTTGTTTGCAAGTAATCACCTTCAATTTAGGATACCCCTAACATTATTGTTATGTATATGAACGGGATGAGTTTGTGTGACAACATTGATGCTATTGCAAGTATTGTTTTTCCCTCTTTGGAAAATTACTGAACAGTTGTATCTACAACCACTTTTTAAAATAGTTGCATAGGGATTGTTACAATTTTGTAGGGTTCTTCATGAAACAACATACAGTGTTCCTGATACCAAGAATGGGTGAAATATGCTTTATATTCAGTGATGCAAGTCAAGTCTTATTGGCATTTACCCGACAGGTGGATTTAAATTTGAATTGGATGGTCAACTTATGTATCCAATTACTGACCCTTTGGGTGTCAATTGATGCATTGAATACAAGTATTACACCTTTTCATTTTAAGCATCCAAAAAGTATTATATGTTGGAAAGTGTTCCCTGCCAAATCCAACCCATAAATGCCATGTTCCATTATTTTCCAATCATCCTAGGACCTATTGTGAACCACTGAGGATAAATTGGATGAACAGTGAAGAGATTGGAGGATGAATATAGAATGCCATTGAATTGTGTAATTTTATATATAGGTCTTTTCCATTGCATTCACATATTACACACACCTAATATGTCTAGGAAAAGGGTTCATATTCCCTATATTGATTCCACGAATACTCTAACAAATTTTGAACTTTTCCTTGGTACTTAATTGATCTTTCTGTATTTGTATTATTTTGTTGGCTAATTCATCTTTTTCTAATTTTTTTATGGAGTTGAAAGAGTGTCTTGCAAAGATGTGTTCGATAGCTAAATATTTAAATATGTTTTTTTCTTTAAATGTTTTTTATTGATTGTAATGTCTTCAAGTTTGTGTAGGTGATAGAAATCATGCAACTAAACAACATGATGAGTGACCATGAAATATATTTCAGGGAGAGGCTCTTGATTCTAGTTATCCATATTGAAACCCTTGTGAATGGGACCTACTACATTGAAATGGATATTTATGAAAAATGGGAAGTAGTGGTGTTGTATCTAGAGGGTGCACCTAATGGAAAATCCATCTATTTAAAAAAAAACATGCCAGAAAAAACTAAGCATGGCTTACTTGATTCAATGAAAAGAAGATCCCAATCAGACGATAGAAATGTAGGGTAATATCTATCCATTTCTAATGGAAATATTAGGAATGAATTTGCACAATTTTCCCATGATTTGAGGTGGGAAAAAGGACACATGACTTCTTGACGGTATATCAAGAGATGCTCCTAATGGAAATTCAAGTGATTCAACTCTCAAAATATCATAATCACTAAGAGTGTTACTTGAGAAAAAATTATGGAACAATGGAGCATAGCCATCCATTGTTTTTTTTTAGCATTTAAGGGAAGTGAAACTTCTTAATGTGATATGATGATACACAGTTTTAATTTTTTTTTATGGAGTAGTGCTCTTTGATTTAGTAGTAGTATCCACGAGTCTATTTGTCTAAAATATGTAATGAATTGTACATATGGCTTTCATATATGTTCCATAAGAATTTATTTTTTTTGTAAATAAAAATAATTATATTACCTTGCGAAAGAAAAAAGACTCACGTGTCTAGATATACATGTGAGTAAGCCATATGTTCTGCCACCGAGGTGGAAACCAGAACGCAAAGGCATGAAATCTGTCCATAGTTAAATGACTTTCAAAAAAGACGACAATTGTTAAATTACAACCAGGGGACTTGCCACCTGTTTTTCCACTCTCGTGGAAACCAGAATAGGTGGTGGACTGGGTGCCTCGACCTGAACCATAGACAATCAAAGTTGAGCCTATTGGGCCTAAACCGAGGACTGAAACAGAGACTGGTGCAGGAAAAATTGCAAAAAACTTTAGCCATTGACCCAAAGAAAAAACCTACAAGAAGTTATGCATGCGGCGAGCCAGGGCATCCATCGTGACGGATTCTGAAGGTGAAGGGCTGACATCATATTCGGAAGCGACTCTTCTCAGGCTCACTTGACAGGGAAGTGTAGAGGGCATCCAAGAATTTTCCAAAGAGGCTCTAGCGGTGTTGTTGCTCGTCCAGGTCCCTCCTCATTTCAAATATCAAAACCTGGTGGTCGTCCATGAATCGATGGGTGTCTGGAGATGGATGGTAGTCTGCATGAGCCTGGCTCTCCTTCAAGGTAGCAACAATTGAGTCCATGACGGTTTCTTCTTCCATGGAGGCAGCTGAATTGCGTCCCGAGTGTCCCTCTAGAGGTAAGGCCTCTTCTTCCACTATGCATCCCATAGTGTATAACCCCTATATTGGATTGGTGGTGTAAGTAGTAGGCTAGCGCTCCAGGACGGTCGAGGTAAGGAAAGGAAAAAATTCCACCCAGTTGGGAGGAAATTACTCTTCCACTGGGAAACCACCATGGAAACTCTTAGTGCTAGGAGGACGTGTTTGCTGCAGAGCCTACGCGTGCCAATTGATCCTCGAGAGTCCTGGAGGGACCTCATCCAAAAATGGAGCTTGAGAGATAAGTCCCTAGTCGTGGTGAGGCCAGATCTCTGAAGAGGCCTTCATAGGCCAATTATGTCCCGGAGAGCCCGGGTGGTCTCTACCTAGCGTAAGAGATCGAGAGGTAGTCCCTGACCTATTGTGCCATCCAAATATACTGTAGTAGGACGGCCCTCGACGGGGCTTTCCCCATTCTCTTGGCATGTCTGTGTAGGGCACCAGGATAGCGAAAAAAGCAAAGGAGCAAGCTGAGTCATGGGGCAAGATCAACAAAAGAATGTTAGGCTCTGGGCGCAAACGCCCCATATAACATTTCCCACACAATGAAAAGACCAAGAGGCCAGTGGAATTTATGGATCTGGTATCCATTACTGCAGGTGTGATGGTGATCTCAAGGATCGTACTGAAGATGAGAAGTCGAGCCCAAGCTTCCATTAAGGCTCGATGCATTAAGGCTTGGCGTTCAAGCATGAGAGCCATCATGACTGAACAGGGAGGGATGGTGGTGATGAGAGGCTTTAACTTCCCTCGTGCTCACCCCGTACAATGATGCATGTGGCCCATGTGGCCCATGTGTCACACCATCCAAAGAGTTCCATAACAATATTCATAATCCATGAAATTCAAATTATTGCCAAAGTAGTTCCTATTATTTTTTGCTTCAACAAGACCTAGTCAATATTAATTTGGTGATTGGTTATTCAATAATAATATGTTCATTTTATGTTGAATAATGATCTATCATCATAATTATTTTTTTGTTAAAAAAATATTTTATTTGTTGCTTCAACAAAACATGCAAATGAGATATTGTTGTAGATTTGTCACTATTTATTCAATCACTACAAGTTGATTTTACATCCATTGGTCATGATGAACTGAGCTTCCTAGAGTGAAATTTTGATAGTGGCTATCACTCGGATATCAAATTTCTCAAGAAGATAAACTTGAGAGAGAGAGAGACATTGAAGATGTTGAATGGTCTTCTTTTGAATATGGTAAAATCTAATTTTTAGATTTATTCATTTCTATTGTCTTGGGGGAAAATGAGGAATTCTAGGCACTAGTTCTTTATTCTCTCTCTCCCCCATTGTAGTATGAGATAAATTCCCATGTTTTTATCTTGTCTCTTGCAACATAGTGTTTCAGGGTGTTGGAAATTCACAACGGTGGCACAAAACCCATCTGATGTAGTATGTGCTATACTTCTCAAGAGACAAACCTTGCTTATGTTGGCATTAATATTTCGTGAAAATGATAATTTATTGAATCCTATATGAAAGTATTGGTCATTTCTTTTTAACATTTCAATGGTTGGAATCTATAATCATAACAATCAAACTTGCTTCTGAAGTTGACACATGGGTTTGAAAAATAATGAGATCAATGGAAAGTAAGTTGGGCACATTTGATAGTTTATTGTGGCTTTAGATGGGGAGTTATGAAGTATATTGAATTTTGAATTTTAATTGTAAATTTTTTTTTAAGAACCATGAACAACAAACAAGCCATGTAAAACAACCATATGAAAGGAGAAAAATATCATAAACAATTAGCATATTTTCTAATAAGAAAATGAGCAGCATAGAATGAGTCTGCATGGAGCAGAGGAGACTGATTGTGGCAAGTATGCATGCCCTTAGAAATTTTATTGTTGCTATTTTTTGGATGCCTTCACATTACCTTCCACCATGCCACTGTGATATGGTGTAAAGTTGTTAAGGTTTAAGCTATTATTAGAGTTCTTTGCATTTCAATAGATAAAAATAGCATAAGATAGGATCACTGAGAAATACACAATCACAAGAGACACATCATTTTTCTTGGGAAACCCTCATGGGGGAGAAAATCTAGCAAAAACTTCCTTATTATAGATAGACAATACAAAGCCAAGAGATAACTCAAACAAATACAAAAAGTCCTCTCCCAAGAATCTCTCTCTCTCTCTCTCTCTCTCTCTCTTCTCCAACTGCAGCTCCGAAACTTGCTCCTCAAATGAACAAGTGAGTGTGTGTCTAAGTGAGGCACTAGCCTCCTTATTTATACAATTCTGGCACGTGTGAAAGTGTCTCTTCACTAGCAGGGCCGATTTCTTCTTCTGCATGGTTATAACCACATTTAATATATTATGGGGTCTATGACAATTATACTTTAACCAATCCGCAAAAGGGGATTTGGTCTTTTACAATAGCCAACATGATCAATACGCAATAGGGAATTGATCTAATGAATAATACCACAATAATAATTAGAATACACTTTGCAGTTACATTATTTCAACAAAAGTGAGGAGAAATGTCCCTCACAAGTATTGTTGGGTGAAGTAAGAGTTCCAAATCCTAGCAAGAATGCAACACCAAGTTGATGGCAGGCTCAATATAGCCTTGAATGAGAAAGAATAGGAACTCTAGATGCAGCCCTGAGCAAGATCTATGAATGAACAAATACAAGATCAAGAATCCTACTGTGTGTATGGCTGGAATTCTCTCAACCTCACGGTTGCCAAGCCCTATAAATACTACTTGAATGGCATGTTAGACTTTGGATTTGTTGAACTGAGATCCTCCCGTGCATGAAAATGGTTTTAATTATTGTCAGCATTTCAATGATGCGAAGAGGTGATCCAAAATGTAACTTTTATGAGAAACACATAACAGAGCATTAATTAACCACTATTGATAGTGGTTTAAATAATGGATGTGAGTTGGCCCATTTAAGGATCAAATTTTAATTTTTTCTTGCAATAGACGCACCTATCAAAGACAATACAACAGTTAAATACCTTTGTTGTGACATACCCATATTTAAGAATATAAAAATATTACTATGATGCGAAGAGGTGATCCAAAATGTAACTTTTATAAGAAACACATAACAAAGCATTAATTAACCACTATTGATAATGGTTTAAATAATGGATGTGAGTTGGCCCATTTAAAGATCAAATTTTATTTTTTTCTTGCAATAGCTTCAGCTGAAGTTACGCACCTATCAAAGACAACACAACAGTTAAATACCTTTGTTGTGACATACCCATATTTAAGAATATAAAAATATTACTGAAAACTAAATAAAAACACTGCTGCAAAAGCCACTTGTAACCTATCCATTTTAGAAATTAAATTACATGTTTTGTATGAAAAACAAATTTAGTAGACTGCCAACAACATTTTCCCCACAAAAAGCATAGATTCAATTCAAAACATGTTCTGTGTGTGGTTAAAGAGATGGATAAGCAGGTTTTCCCTTGAGAGAACACAAAAGTATAACTATGGTTTTGGACCCAAACAATACTGAATCCACAAAGGTATTGCTCCAAACATGTAATTGTCTTGTCAAAGGACATCCACTGCCATACAAAAGTAACTTAACAAGCAACCTTTCATGGAAAGTAAGAAATCTTCCAATTTCCATATGAACTGATTATGGTAATTGACCACTCACTTTAATACGAACTTACAAGGAAATTTGCACTCAAACAACTTGAAACCTTTCATGGAAAGTAAGAAATCTTCCAATTTCCATATGAACTGATTATGGTAATTGACCACTCACTTTAATACGAACTTACAAGGAAATTTTCACTCAAACAACTTGAAGAACTGGATCTAATAGCCATATCTTCCAAACAAAAATAGGTATTGGAGAACATGTCAGTAATAGAACATCAATAAATACCATACAAAAGTCCAGATTTAAAGACTTGGAGTTAAAAAATTTCTGGGAAAGATTTCTAGTTTAAACCAATCACATATTTGAGAGAATGAAAGGACAGAAAATGGGTGTATGCAATTATCATTTCAGAACATTAAGAGAGATCTAGACCTCGACACTTAAGAAAAGAAAGCATCCAAATTCACAATTTAGCATCTTTGTTCGAATAGTAGCAAAATTTGTTGGAGTTCATGCTTTAATCCAAAATAAAACTGGCACTCAAAAACCATACTAGAGATAGGCTTAGCAAAAGGACAACTCCTACGTATATAAATAACTTTCTGCACACAGAACTGAAATTATAAGAAAAGCTTATGATCGTCTGTGTATGAAATTCTAGTATCCCATGATTAGAATATAAGTACCCCAACAACTCCATAGACACTATAATAAGGCTCTAAATATTTTACATGTGTATCATACACATTGAAAAGGAGGTCACAGCTCCAAGCTAGACATCAAATTGATGTATGAGACCTATGATTCTAGATATGTTGACAACACTCTAACACTAAAACCAATACCATATTTGTCACTGTATCCATTTTTTATTCTCCACCTAAATCCTTTGTGGGTATGTTTGCTCGTAAGGTTGTACAAGTCTGAGTTGTCCTGAAAATTTTGAGGATCAAAGTCGTTATGTAATGGTTATGGCAGGTTGGTAGATGAAAATAAATGAATACTATTTTCATTCACTATAATACTCTCATATTAAGGAAAGGCATGTCTACCACATCATGATAAGAGGATGCTTCTATCAAAACATAGAGATAGAAACCACAAAGAAATGTGTATATGAACAAATGTTCTCTAAAAGGTCACTTATTCTATGTTCGCAAATTCTGAAAAAATATCATTGCAAATTGAATGGTAAACAGAGATGTAAGACAAACAAAGGTCGATTCTTGCCCTCGAAAGGTTGCTAACAAAGGTCGATTCTTGCCCTCGAAAGGTTGCTAGTTCCATTATCATAGAGCCATTCATGTTATGGTCTATTAAAGATCACTTGTTCGACACCCATGGAGTCAATCTCTGTGTGTGTATGCGAGGATGTGTTGTGAGTGAATCCTTTTGGTTAAAATATAACCCAACATTATCAAAATTAGGTGGCACACTGTTTAGCATTTGGAGGCGTTAGAGGGTAACTAAACCGAGACTCTGGTTGTACCAATATTCTTTCATTACTGGTTGAGATTTCACTCTGATAGATGCATCAAATATGTTTCTCATCCAGTGACTTTGGTGCACAATAAATACGCATGATTAGTTGTGGCAATAGGGCATCCATTCCTTTGATATATTGTACTCTTTCACTACCGTGTCGATCGGTAAAGCCATTCTGTTGTTCTTGCTTGTACTTTTTGAGTTGGGAGACTATTCAACCAAGCTGACATTTTTCCTGACTAATCTAGCTTGATTTTCAAGTGTGAACTTTGACATAGCATTTGAATACTACAGTGAATTCCTAAAGTTCTTATTTACTAATAAATAGGTATTGGGTTGTGTGCATCTCACTAGAGTCCAACATACACGGCAACCAATATCCAGTTGGTTATGTAGCATTGACTGCTGCGGTAGGTGGTTTGTAGGTCGTTGGATTCAAAAGTGATTCAAATCCAATGACCTACAAAACATCTGCAGCAACATTCAATGTTGCGTAGCAAGTTGAATATTATTCGCCCAACATACATGATCTATACAATAGCATAGTGATCCGTACAATCTATTAACACTTTTGAGTTGATTTTCTAGGCATTAATAGAAAACTTTTCATTCACACTACTCATAGTTTTTGGAGGTCATTAGAAAGCTTCAGACACACTGTATGAGAGTAAATGGTTCAGTGGTATAGGCTTCTGATACCACTTGTAAATAGTTTTTTATTTTTAATTTTTTAAATTATATATCTTGCAGGGTAAACAATGTTGTCTCGAGCATATTAATCCATGTATGATTTGCAAATGTTAAGATTGGCAATGTCTATAGCTCTGAAAAATCCAACAAGCAAGCGTAAGTTCCTTTGGGGTACCAGGAGATGGCCTTGATCCCTAATGAGGACTCTATAGAGAAGGAGTAGAGAAATGACAATCCTTTGTGTAGGTTCTATGACATCATGTGTATATTGGTAGAACATGCCTGCTACATTGTTTCGCACATGGTTCTGATAAAGGGAACTAGAAATAAATAGTCAATACAGATCTCAGATTGAATGGGTTGTCTCCACAATTGTCACTTGTTCAAATTCTAGTGGATCCAACAATAAGAAAAAAAAAATATAAAACAATGTAAACTTTAGATAATGTGAATGTGGAAAACAATATCAACTACCTTATGGTCGTCTGAAACTTTGGAAACAAGAAAGTACTGATGCTAATCTTAAGTACACAAAGAGGGTGTTAAAAAAATTAGCCTATGAAATTATCAACATGTTGAATAATACACCCTTTTTAAGCTATGAAGAAGCAATCAACCTTCAAAAATTTGGTTCTAAAACTGAATATTTCTGTAACTCTTTGGCAATTTATGCCCCACAAGGATCTAAATAAACTGATCAATGCATCATACGGCCGAACAACCTAATTGTTTTGAAAAACAATATGAGTTTTAATGGGCTTAGATTCATCACACTACATTCATCTTACTAATTTCTAAAGCCAACAATTGGGACAAATCATTCATACTTTAACATCGTTTGAACATTTATCAAATTATAACATTCATTTTGATGGATTAGTGTCTTAACTAGTGAAACGCCTTGGTGGATTATAAAAATGTCACATATATTTCGGTCTCTTTCAAGACTGAGATCGTTGGTTAAAGGGTACTAACATTTGATTTGGATGCATATGGTAATGATTTTATGTTTCTAATGCATGAGACAAAAAACCACTAAACTAGTCATTTTAAGACATGTGACATTTTCCAATGCAGGATACATAGGACTCCATTAGTCCACCGTGTGTTATTTCGGTATACTCTGAAATTTACCTTTGATATTCATGGCTACAATAAGTCCATTATATAGGCACAAACAAAAACTTGCATTTACTTCTGTTTTCAGAAGGACCCTACCTATTTCATTCTTTGAATTCGAAGGACATGTAACATTACAGGTTTTGGACAAGTAGGAAAGGAAAATAAACCGAATGGTGATAATTATGCCCATGTGGATCCTTCTACAAAATTCAAAATCAATAGACCCTCTTTCACGAAAATCAAGGATTTCAGATTTATTCCAAATCTGGACACTATTCAAGTCTAGGTTTCAATGTTTATCTCCAAGCATAAAAGAGATCAGGGGTGATTTAAGAGTTGAACAAAATCCTGAGCATGCATGACATCCTGACAAAGTTGATGGTTCTCTCAAGTTATTTTTAGTGAATCTCCCTGATTGATTAATAGTCCAATTTCTTTCTATACCAAAAGTATAGATTCCTCTTGGCATTGAGAACTGCATTCTTTGTGTTGTGAGCTCATATAGTCAGCAAATTTTGTTTAGTACCATTAAAGATTTAGAGCAGAGTCACCTTTTCTTCACACCCAAGGAGACCTGACATGACATTGGGAAAGAGACAAACAAGTGTTTTTTTTCTCTAACATCAAGTTAAATGGTTGTCCCTTCATAAAATCATTCTTCTTTCTCTTCATGTTATTTCTTAGTCTATTGGCTATGGTCAAACTATTCTTGTAGGTCACTAAAAGGCATTAATTTGTGACATTTATCTCATGTCCCCATAGGTTATTTTGGGAAATAGTTTGATCCAAGATTGGTTCAGCTTTTGTTTGGATAAGGTGAGAATATATCCATACAATACCCAATATTTTAAGGGAAGAAAGAAGTACGCACAAACGGGTCCTGGTCTGCTTTCCCAGCTAGTCAAACAATACTTTCCACCTTCCCTTCCTTGGAATATTATTCGTTCCTTAGAATCAAGGGCGGTCAAAATCCAACTTAAGCACACTAAGGAGACGATAGATATGAGGCCCTTTGTCTATCTATCTCTGGCCCTCCCCTCAAAGAGCTCTGTGGAGATTTCAGTTTTAGGTAAATACCTTGTGGCTCAAGTCCAGGAAGTAAGTGGTGGATCTATTCAAGTGGTTTAATAGCTAAAAAAAAAAATCTTTCATTTGATTGTTCTTTTTCACTGAAATGTTCATATTTAAGATTCATAAATCAGCAACAATAAAGATGTTACAAATAAGTGCAGGCATGAGAATGAAATAATATTTCTAGAAAAACCTGCTCACTTTCATTACAAGGTGCAAAAATTATACCAAATACTACTTCCAATTTGTGATCATTGGACAACTTTCTCCAGAAAACAGTGCAAATGTGACCTTTGTAGGTTTATTAAAGAAGACAATATGCCAACTTTACATCCAACCGATTCCAAAGTATGTGCAAGACCAAGATAGAAAATCATTGTTCCTCATATTACAACAAGCAATGCAACAAAAAGAATAGTGGGAGAAAAGGCCCTCCAAACTAAATATAACCTCGGAAGAAGAACGAGACTCAGATATTTCGGGAAAAGAATTAAAACGGGATTCTTTTATTTTATTTATTTATTTATTTATTTTTCCACGAGAAAAATACTCTTTATATTCAAAAGGATATAAAAATTTACAAAGACCGATCACACGACAGGCAGCTCAACCTAGGAAGAGTGCTAAAAACTTGGTTCTTTCATGACTGTCAAGACATTCAACTCAACATTCTCAATGGTGATCCGCTTCGGGTCAAAGATTTTCAGATTCAGACTGTAAATGACTAATCAAAGCTTAATCTTGTTGGCTAGTCCTTCAATGCCATTCTCCCAAATTGTATAGCAGATTTGGCCCGATGGAAGATGCAATGCAATTTTTGAGAGGGAATATGCCTCGTTGTTTTCTTCTCGGAAAATGTGTTGGAAAGAGAGTTTTCTAAACAGCAAAGCTGCTTCCTTGGTTCTCTCTTTCCAGCATCCAAGGACTGCTACCTGGAAATCAACAAGACCATTTAACCAGTCAATAGCAAGTTTTGAGTCTCCAAGCAGTATCAACTCTTCGGTGTATCGACTTGCTAGGGCAAGAGATGCCCAAGCACCTAAAAGTTTTGCCTTCGTGTTTGTTCCTTGCCCGCAGTTCAAGGTCCATCGAATGCAGGTGTGAGGGTTTAGAACAATTTCCCCCCCATCTCTACAAAGATCCCCTCCTTGTTGCGAGGCTCCATCGAACCAGGCCACTGTTCTGTCAGTGGGAATAACAAAAGTGTGTTGAAAGTAGGGCGGCGTTGAGACAATAGGTTTTTCCATATGGAATCTCATTTAGATATTTTTTTTGATAATATAGAGCATGAAACCCTACGATAGAGCAATACAGAGAAGTGTAAATGTACAATCACTCTGCATGGAATGCTCCAATAGAAAAACATTTAAACCATCAACCTTGAACCCAAAGTAAAAATGCACATGTTAGATAATGAAAGAACCTATGATAACTTGTGAAGGCATATGGATGTACTGTTTGACATGTTGCATCACTTTACTACACTTCAACATCAAGTTTCTTCAAAATTAATGAGTTAAAAGCTATAGACCTGATGAAATAGCATTTCTTGGGAGAGAAAATCTTTATGAGATTTGTATTCTATTCTTGATGAAATAGAATTTATTGGGAGAGAAAAGATTTATGACATTTGTATTATATTCATGTTGGTGAGTTTTATTGTTGTCTACTCAACTTACTAAGTATTGAGTTATTATTTTTAAATGAGGCAAAACCAACTTCTCGATATCAAGGAACAAATTCTTTGAGATTGAAGATAATATGTTAGTCGCATGCATGGATTATAGGATGCATTTGCAACTATGTTTAAAATTTAATAAACATAAGTAATTGAATTAAAAATTGTATTTCAGTCATTTTTTTAGATGGGTATTTGACATTTGTTGAGTAATTTTTTTTTTTCATCTTTTTGTCATGTTTATTTGACAAACATATGGTATTAGGTTGAATATATGGATTTGATTATTCACTGGGAACTCAATGTGTTTTCCATAATTATAATTACTTTTTTTATATATTTGATGGTTCAAGGAAAGATTTTGTGATGGTTCAAGGAAAGATTTTGTTATTTCCTTTCACTTTGTGGTACGACTTAAGAAAATTCATCTTTTAGGGTCTACTATGTTTATTTTATATTTTCTTTGAAAAGACTTATTGGTTATTTAGAAAGGGAAATGAGCTCTACTTGGCTAAGTGAAGAGAAAAATGGTTTATGCACTAGATTCCGATGTATTCATCATAGGAGACCTATTAGCATGAGACCGACATTCTTCTAATGCAATTATACTTTTGATGCCAAGACTAAAAGAGCATTACATGTAGCTAGTGTAGGATGACATAATGTTTATTGCACTATCATTCTTGAAGTCAAAGTTGAAGAACAAGCTTGAAAAAATCCATTCAATAGTTTATGCTAATAATGCACATGTTATGGAGAGTTTCATGTAACTAAGAAAGTGGTATCCTTATTGGTGCTTGTATCACATGGAAAAAATAGCTTTCTTTATAATTCAGGATCATTTATTTCTTCATTACTTTTCTGCAACTCAATTTTGGGAATCAGTATGTAGTAGGATTCAAGTGATAGACATTACATGTGCTATCCTTAATGGGCTTAAAATGGGTGATAGGACTTTGACTGTGTACCATGCTATTTCCAGTTATAGATATACATGATGACATAATAGCCCTTACTTAATGTACATCTTTTATTGCTCATGCTTAATTATGGAAATCTAACTGAGACTATCTCTTTTTTTGAGGCCTAATATATGCCCAACCTTTATTACAAATTTATGTGTCCCTTTACCTTTTTATAAGACAATAAAAATACAGGGGATAAAAGAGACCTCTCTTCTTTGGAAAGGGGTCATTTTTTAATGCAAATGGATTATTAGAGAGGAAGTCATGCATGGAATGTGACCTATCAATATTCTTATACTTTTGAATTTATTAATGGATAGAATTATGTGCACTCTTATTTAAGAACATCCTATAATGAAGTTGTTTGAAGGGTCATTTCATCATCGATGAATCAGTAATAAAGAATCTATAATAGAAGTGGTAGGGAAAACATTAATATATCAAGAGCTTCACAAAAGTGGTGGTTTGGGTCAACACATATGAACATTGTGGTAAAATATCATACAAATCGATAGAGGGATATGCAAGAGTGTACAGTGAGAACCTTGACAAACATAACTCCTAATGCTTGTAGCATATTCTAAAGGATGGACAAATTATGTTTATTTTGCCAACTATGTAAAATGAGTATATTATAGTTTAATGAATACATTTTCCTATTATTATAAATAATTTTATACTTTATTAAAAATTCTCCAAGACTTTACAATGTTTTATAATTTAGTGAAAGATTCACCAAGATTATTACAAGATTATATAATTGACTAAAAGATTCACCAAAAAATTATATATACATATTATATTATTGATGAAATAGCCTTCGATTTTTCATATGTATCACAGGGATTTGCCCATTTATTATACATATAAATTTAGGGGGGGTTCTTAAAATAACTTTTGGTGAATATTCCATGTAGTTCGTCCATGCTTATTGAGTCTAGATCTGCTCTTTCTTCTAGTGTTGATATCTTAGGATCAAATATCATAGGAAGAGATCTTAATACCTTTTGAACAATTACAGATTCTTTAATTTCTTCTCTCAATCCTATGATTGCATTTATTGTTTCATCGACTCATAAGAAGTAAGTTGCAATATTCTCATCTTCCTTCATCTTTAGTTGTTCGAACTGACCTCTATAAATTTGAAGCTTTGCTTCTTTGAATTTTGAATCTCCTTCATAATTATTTTGAAGCTTGTCCCAAATCTCCTTAGTGGATTTACAATGTATAACTTTGGTGTATATTGATTCACAAAGACCATTCAGAAGTGCATTTGTGGCTTTGAAATTATTTTGCTCGAGTTTTATTTCTCTTTCATTTGTCAGTGGAACTATTGGTTCTTTGTATCCATCTACAACAGATTGTCAAATTTCAAATCCCTTTGCCTGTATATATGTTTTCATCATTTTGCTCCAAAATGTATACTTTTGTCCATCAAATTGTGGTATTCCATTTTTATACATGTTGTTGCTCTCCATGATGTACCTTTCAATGGTTAAACTGATTTCTAAATGAACCTCTCTCTGATACCAATTGTTGGATTACTGAGAGGGTGGGTGAATCAGTAATAGAGCAATCAAATCCTTTTCAACCATAAAATTCAATTGTTATATCAATGTATAATTATCACCCAATAGTTGCAGAGGAAATAAACAATGAACAAATGAACAATCATACACATACACAGTACACCAGTGTTTTACGTGGAAACCCAAAGTGGGAGAAAACCACATAATGTTTTTTCCTATATGTATTTAAGAGTTACATTCATTGGAAGCACCAACATCCTTTATTTTCCAACTGCAACTAGAAGGAGGCTCCAACCCCCTAGTTTCTCAGGCTAAAACATGAGGGAAGCTCCAAATCCCCAATTATCTAGCTACAACCAGAAGGATGTTGCAACCCCCTATGTTCTCCGGCTACAACCAGAAGGTGGCTACAACCACCTGTCCTTGCCCCATCCAACTGCCATGAAATATAAATATCAAATGTAGACAACCTGTCACTGTCACTGAATCAACCACTTCCACTGTCAACCTGTACCAATAACCTGTAACAACCTATATGAAACAATATGTACCAATAACCTAAACCAACATGTACCATACATAAACCATGGATCAACTACACATCAACTATGACTCATCAAGATGTATCAACATCATCAACTATACACATAGTGTATGTGCCAACTCATCAAATACTTGTCTCAACCATGTACCCAACATGTACCTCAACCATATACCAAATACATACACCAATATAACCATCAAACATTCATCACTCTATCCATAAACAAAACACCATAAACCCTTACATAAAACCATGTGCCATAAACTCACTGTTATGTAGCCTCAAGCTAAACCAACAACTCCAGCTACACATCGCAACCAAAAGACGAGTACCCATATGCCAAATACCAACTCTATCCCTCAACAAATCTGATATATGCAGCAATATTGAACATCCAATACCATCTCAAGAGATAAACCCTAGCTCACAAAACATACCTCAAACAATATGTTCCATATCTCTCATAAATATACCCCAACCATGTTGTTTTTGTGATTTTTCTGCCACACTTTTTATGCCACACTTTTTCTACTGCAATTTTTCTGCCACACTTTTCTTGCCGCAATTTTTCTATCATGATTTTTCTATCGCATTTTTTTGCCGCGATTTTTCTATCGCACTTTTTCTGCCACACTTTTCTCTATCAATAATACCTGCCCAAATAACATTTCACAAAATAGATATTCAATAATATTCAATAGGTTCAAGTGTGATTAAATGAGAGAGACCTGCCTCTTATTTATACTTTCATGTAGCATCCCACTTTCCTTATTTTAGGGATTTCTCCATTAACTTTATTATTTAATTAATTTATTTTGCAAACACTTTGACTTATTTGACCTTTTGGGGCTTCTAGATGACTCATGAGGGTTCTCGAGCTTCACATGGCCATAACTCTTTAACCGTGAGGAGTTATGTGTCGTTACACATACCACCAGAAATGGCATGACATGTATTATCCATCTAGAATAGTCTTATCTGCAAAAATATCAAAACACATACCATTATCCATCAAACAAACTTGAGTCCATTACCCAAACCTTTTTGTTACTGTAATTCACTACCAAACTTTCTTCAAGGGTTCACATCGATGAAAACCAACCCAATTAATCAAAAAAAGAAACATGGGGAAAATTATGTAACACGTCACTCGGAATTGGCTGCAATAATACATGCATTAAAGATGTGGCAGAATTATCTGGTAGGCCGAATATTATTAATATTGACAAATAACATCGCATTAAAATATATGTTCGATAAACATAATTTAAATGATCGCCAAGAAATATGGTTAGACTTCTTAAGCGAGTATGATTTTGAGATAAAACACATTAAGGGAAAAGAAAATAAAGTGGTTGATTCATTAAGTAGACATGCAAACCTGATCTATACAGTTACTAGAAGTAACTATGAAACGGATTTAGAAGAAAGGGTAAGGTTAGCAACTGAAAAAGGCCCAGAATATCAAAATATTAAGTTAAATATTGCTGACAATTGAGTAGAAATAGAAGAATCATATTTCAATTTCTCAAAAAGTGGACTGTTAATGTATAAAAACAAATTATATGTACTAGAATCTAATGAAATTAAGGTATTAATTTTAGATTAAATGCATAAGAAACCATATATCGGACACCGAGGTTACCATAAATTGATTATTGTTGTATTGTGTTGTCATTGATGTCAAAGGGTTGATGTATTTTCATAGTAATGTGCTTTGTATCATTGACGTAATTGATGTCAAAGGATTGATGTCAAGTGATGTCATAATGTTGTGTTGATATTAAAGGGGGTTGTATCATTGATGACATTTCATGGTTGATAGGAAGAGTCAAAAGGATAAAATCCAAAGTGGTCCCCTTATGGTGAAATCCCTCATGGGAATATGCTCTTGGATAGATTTATCAAAGTGTTCCCCTTATGGTGAAATCCCTCATGGGAAGACGCTTTGTGAAGTCCAAATGGTTAGGTGGTTGAGTATCCTAGCAGTGTTGTTAGGGAACCCAAGTTTGATTAAGGAATGATGTAATGAAGATCAGTCAATTTGCAAGACAAACTATTCCATATTGATAGTATATGCCATGTTGTTTCTAGTGATATGTGAAACATCACATTACTCCTCACGGTTAGAGAGTTATGGCCATGTGAAGTTGGAGAACCCTCATGAGTTATATAGAAGCCACTAGAAGGTCAAAGAAGTCAAATTATTATAGAATCTCCTAGAAGAAGTTGACCAATCAAAGTGTTTAGTCATGGGTTAAGTGGTTGCAACAAGAAAACAATTAAAAATAAATTAGTTGCAACTAAAAGTAGAGAGTTTACTATTTGTGGATAAAGTGGTTAAGTGGACAAAGTTAGTTAATTGGAAAAAGTGGCTAAGTGGAAAAAGCGGTTAAATGGACAAATTGGCTAAGTGGCTAAGTGGACAAACTTGGTTAAGTCGACAAATTTGGTTAAGTCGACAAAGTGGTTAAGTGGATACTTCTAGCGGAAGTTGTTTGGAGAGTATAAATAAGAGAACAAGGGTCTACCATTAGCATTCTATTGAGAATATTGAATATCTACATGTGATTGAGGTAACCAAAGGAAATATAAGGTGAATTTCAAAGGGAAGGTGAAGTAAATAAGGATGAAATTCAAGGGAGGATAAAGTCTTTTGGTAATGTTTTCTAAGGAATGTTATTTACACGTCATCTCACCATTTTCGTAATAATTTGTTTTATAGAATGATTCAGAAAGTGAAATCTTGGCTATTGAGAAAACATATCCAAGTAATTGTGATAAACATTTCATCTTTTCATTCATTTTATTTTAGGAGTTACACTATGTGGAAGATAGAGATTGTGGCTAGTTCTGAAACTAGTCTAAAACAGGTGTTCTAGGTAAAAATGTCATAACTTCTTCATAACATATCCAAATTCAGTAGTCTAAAACATGTGAAATCTGTAGGCTATTTTATAAAATGATTCAAAAAGTGAAATATGTAGGCTATTGAGAAAACATATCCAAGTAATTGTGATAAATAGTTTAGCTTGTGGTTCATTTTATTTTGGGAGTTAGACTCTGTGGAAGATAGGGATTGTGGCTAGTCCTGGAACTAGTCTAAAACAAGTGTTCCGGGTAAAAATGGCATAACTTCTTCATAATAGATTCAAATTCAGTAAAACCAAATTAATTTGTTAAATTACAATATGTATTATGTTTTGTACCATTTTAAGACCCATACAACAAATATTACGCGTGGGGCATGCTCTACAAGTTCACTCTCTAGAATAAGCCAGAATTCAGCAAGGCTTGCTATTTTTCTATAACTCCTTTTATAGGAGGTTCCAAGTAGTGAAACCTGTAGGAATTGTATACAAGACATTGAATAACATTGTGTACCATTATTAAACATTTATTCATTACAGATACAAATTTATTATTGTTGCAAGTTAGGGTTGTTGACTAATCCAAAATTAGTCATGTGAGACTAAAGTAAATTTAGATGAAAATGTTAGTCTCTTGTTGTTGAATTTAAAGAAGGTTTACAGGTATATGATCACATACACCAGGTCTATTACATAGTTACAGATCATATTTGGATGATGGTATTGATGAGACAGGTTGTGCATATTTGATGCACTTATGTTGGTATAGACAATTGGTACATTTTGACATATTGTTTTTTGTATACAAGTTGGGTCTTGTAGTTGAGGGTTGGATTCCTAACATCTTGGTTGGTGTTGAGATACGCAGGTTGGGTCTTGCATTGAGAGTTGGTGCTCTCTTGGATTTGGTGTTCTATTTCAATTGGTGTTGATAAAACCTAAGGATTGTATTATGTAAGACAAAAGAAACTTATACATATATATTGTGCTCCTTTTGTTATTTATTGTGATCGTGCATAGCTATTTATTGTTAATGTGTGTCATTGAGATATATTTACATGCAAGAAACTAAGTATAAATGGAATTAATAAGTAATGATATTGTGAATGGTGATTGTTAACTAAATTTTTGTGAGAAGTATTAAATATCCCTCACACTGATTCACACCCTCCTCTCAATGTGATCGATGTGTCAAACAATTGGTATCAGAGAATTTATTCACTATAAGCCTTACAATCTTGGAAGATATCCATGGACACACAACTTGATTATTATAACATACCCCATATTTACAAAAACAAAAAAAAAAAGAAAAACCTTATCTTGTACTTTTTAAAAATAACTCTCGATAATCATGACTATCATCGAGAAAACATCATCCGAGATACTTATAAAAATTCAGTAATCTTAAGTAATAACTTGTTTTAAACTAGTTAGTAATAAAAAGGGATCTCAACATAACTTAATTATAAGTAAGAAATTAAGTTATTTCCCCTTATAGCTTGACCCTTCTTTATAACGAAAGTTCCTAAGGATCATTGTGATCCACTTACAAAACTTGTATTTTATCTATTCACTTAACCAACACATAACTAATATTATCTAAAACCTAATGGGTATTAATCCATGCATCCATTACATTTTTCTGAAGTGGCAATTAAATCCTTTAAAACAATATAATACTGGATTTTCTACCAATTCAGAGAATAACATGATATGTAACGAAATCGTTAAAGTTTTCAAAGTTACACTAATACTTTCCAGGATTACAATGAGAAAAAAAAAAAAAAAGAGTTGTCAAG
>SNQJ01S0000635.1:287161-304222 GCA_010110895.2 Picea sitchensis
TATATATATATATATATATATTAAATTTGTTTAAATAATTCAATTTATGCGTGCATGCTTTTAACAAATATATTTTTTAGAATAAGATTGAAACTAAATATTTGTCTTAAGATCAACTAAATTATTCGATCAACAATTTATAACATCTCATTTAACTAAACCAGTAAGTATTGTATATGGAGGACTAAAATATAAACTTTTTTATTATATTCAAATGAAAACTAAGTGTAGCATTCACTCCTTTGCTTTCCAATTCCAAGACTACATCGGTACCTCCCAGCCAATGCTAGAGGTACTCGTCTTCCACCTTAACCCCTCAAGCCTCATTAGGGACGCACACAAAAAACCAACAAACAATAGCTCCAAGGCTTTCCTCGCAAGGAAGATCTTCCACTCCTTCTACAAGCTTGGTATCCCAACTCTCACAAGTAAAACACAGTCCACAAAAATTTGACAGCATAACATTACCAAGAATAAGTGAGATCCCTTTCTCGTCTACACCATTTGTTTTATAGAATTTTTCCCTTTCACACATGTCCTCATGCACGAATAACTATATTTTTAATTAATTTAATTAATAGTATTCACCCACACACTTGTAACTCTCTCCCCAAGTTGTGCAAGTAATTACCATTTTTAGCTATTTTAAAAGTTCAATTTCCCTTACTTTCCAATGTGTTCCTATTTTCTCTCTTAGTTATCCCTTTGTTCTCCAAATTATCATTTAATGAGTGTCCCCTAACTATATCTTAGTTAGATTTGGATTAGGAGTCTTCTTCTAGTTAGACTTAGTGGTAGCTTGACTCAAGATACTTATTCTATGTGTGCACCTATTCTCTCATGTTTTATTTCTTTCTATGTAAAAAATCCATTTTATTTAATTTCATGCACACGTGCAATTTATCCATTCATTTAAATTTTTATTTATCTTCTTCCTAGACTTTGTTTTTATTTTACACCCTTTTAATTTATTTAATATTTTAACTAGTCCCTTAATTAAACATAGACTTGGACTTGGTCTATACTTAGGCTTAGACTTTTGTTAGACTTTATAATTAATAATTTATGGTTTAATTAATTTTTTTAATCCAACAAGGTCTAATCATTTCAATGTCTTCTAGGCCACCTAGATTTATTGACTCATGTTTTAATTATGTGGCATGCCCTTCAATATGCATGTCCATGCTCTAAGAGTTCCACTCGCCTTAGACTAGTTTTAGAAGTTTGTTCGAACCTTGGAGTCAACATGCCACTCAATCGAACTTGTTAGAGACTAAGGGCTTCTAAGGAATAAGGACTCTTCCTTATTGTGTGCCCCTTAGAAATCTTCATGAGTGATTGTCTCAGTCTGCCCTTACGACATCGTGAACCTCATGAACTATGTAAGAATTAACCTACCATTCATACCATTGTGGGAGTGATACTAGGTTATGATAGGGATGTTATCACACCTCTCCCTCAAATGTATGGTTTATGTGCATGGCCCCTTTACTCCTTATGTTAGTTGGATTATAAAGCATCGTCAAGCCTACATCCACTGTCAAAAACACTATCAAATAATCCATATACATAAATAATACTAAATCAATCATATATCACATGTGCATAGAATGAAATACTAAAACAAATACAATCCACTCCTTGACTCAATATAGAGTCCAAGGAATTCCATTAATTCCATCAACATCCATAACCTGTCATATGTCTTGCACACTCAGGAAACTTGTCAATAGCATATGTCAATACATATACATGAAAATAACAATAAATCACAATACATCATCATCATCATGTATAATCCATAATCGAAATGAAATCACAATGTACCATAACCAAATCACTTGCATGCAAGTGTCCTCAAAGAATAAGTCAATAAAAGTGCACTCAGTAGAGCGGGATGTTACATACACCCAATATTGTTTTAAACTTTGTCCTACAGTTTGTATAGTATATGAATGCAAGTAAATAAATGTATCTAACATAGATCTAAATGTCTAATATATCAAACAAGTAAGGAAACTATTGATGCATATCGTATGCATCCTCCCAAGTATCTGAGTGTGGACAATAGTTGTCCCACTGGACCTTGACCTGATCGATTATTCGATGTCATAGTTGTCGAATGTGATGGTACAGAATGTGGATTGGCACTGTGATGTAGGAGCATCGCTCCACCTCAGCACCTGCCAGCTGATTAGCATGAGTGGTGTGCATTCAAGGAAGGGAGAGGCGTCTCCCTCTCATTGTTTCCTTCAAGAATCTAAAGTGTGATCAAGGCAATTAATGTTGACAAGTTGTAAGAGCCAAGTTGTGACTTCGCACAAGCTGGAGATAAGGTCGCCATTAAGTTTTTGATGGTAGGAGGTATATGAATCTGATTTGGATCATATTTCCATCATTGTAATCTACCTCGATAGTTAGGTGTTTTGAATGGTGATTATACACCACTAGTTTAGCTTGGAGGGAAGCTCGTCGAGCCCCTCTTGTATAAATATTTGTATTGTATGTATGGTATAGGCAGATGAAGTTTGATGAAAAAACATTGTAAGAAACATTGTATAGGTTGATGAGAGCCGAGACTCATTTGCAGTCCAGACTCAAAACATTGTAAATTGACATTCTGCCAATAATAGAAAAAGAACAGTTTTTCCTGTTTATCAATTTCTATGTAATGGACTTATGGATATTTTATAGTGAATGTCATTTGTATGCATTTGAGATGTATATGTATGATTAGAAATCATCTGCAGGCATATAGATAGAATTTTCTATCTGTGAGTGTGTTGGATTAAGTCTGGTTCTCTAGGCTAAGTTCAAGGAGTGTGTGATAAAGAGTTGAAACTCTGTCATTCGACACAAGGAGTGTGCGATAGAGAGCTGAAACTATGTCATCTGACGCAACGAGTGCGTGTCTGAACTCGGTGGAGTCAGAAGAAAAACTGTCAGGAGGGCATACCAGGATAATTCACAGACTCGACAGGAAATTTCAAGGTGGTTAGGTTCCTTGGAAAGAAAGATTGTATGCCAAGAGGGGGGTCTATGCCAAGAGTGGTATCAGAGAATAGAATTGATTTATATAGGCAAGGGAGACAGAGTGCAATACTATGTGGAGATTGTTGCAAGGTGTGCAGCAGATGGTAAACAACCAGGTGGACTGCATGTGATACAAGATGGCTGCTGAAGGTCATAAATATGGTCAAGGGGAAGACTACCTGTGGAAAATCAAAGCGGAAATAGAGAAGGAGCTCAGTGAAATATGATCCAAGATGGATATGTTAGAATTTAAGATGAAGTAGGAAGAAAAGGTGCACTGGAGATACGAGTGGCCTTTGAAAAGGACAAATAAGTGGCCTCTTCAAAATTTGTTGGCCTGAAAGCAACAACGAGTGTTGAGGAGGTGTTTGAGATATGTCAAAAACCTTAGTGGCGAGGGAAAGAGATCTAGGAGGAATCTTGTAGGTCGCTAGGTGGGAAATGATAAGGGATCAGTTGATCTTGTAAACTGCCAGGAAGGTAGAGGAGACATCCTGAATTCCCAAGTGGGCAAGGGAGAAGATATGACCTCAGATGAGATTTCATGTCAACAAGGGGTGTTGACAAATGGAGAGGAGGCGGAATAAAGGTCTCATTCATATGAGGATACATGTGGAACTACAAGTTGTGTGAATGAAGACGATGAGAAGTTAAATACTTCCACCACTGAGGAGAAGGATCAAAGGAATGTTCTAGTCACTGGAGGAGTTGAGATATTCCTACCAATCAACTGAGGAGAGGCTAGCACAGATGTTGCAGATGCAACAGAAGGAAAACAAGTTGAGACTATCATGGAGGAGGAGGAACATATACCGAATTCTATCCCAATAGGACAGGAGCACCTAGTTGACTTACTCACTCAGTGGGAGAAGGATTTAAAGGCAATGGAGAATTGGTTGGACAATTCATAACTAGAAGGTAGCTTCCATAAAATAGCCATTCCAGAGGAGACACACCAGCACGAGTTGCAGCTGGAGGAAGTTGGAATAGAACTGGTCGAAGAACTGAAAGGGGTCAATTTGTCAAAGGAGGTAGTTGAATAAAAGTTTAGTGGTGAGACTACATAATTGGATTCTGCAGCAGAGTGGCCAGTTAGTCGTCACAGAAGATGAAAGAAGCATGGTAGTTCAGGTTGATACACCCATAGAGCTGCATGTGGAGTTGTAGTCCAACAGACTGGACAAGGAAAACCAACCAATGAAGCAGCTGTAAGAGGTGATATAGGAGATAAGGGAGTTGATGTTGAGGTCAGTAGAAGAAGTTGTCAGCAAGGAGAATCTGGACAGAAAGGAACTTGCACGAGTAGCAGGGAAGATGAAGGAGAAACAGAAGCGAAGCAAAGGAGCAGAAAGACAACTCCAGGAGAAATTTGGGATCCGAGAGGATTTTGGAAGAGCTGGGAAGCTCATGAGGAGCTCATGAATTTTTGTAGTCATGGATTATGATGCAGGATCATCTCTCCACCTCAGGACGTGCTAGTTGATTAGCACGAGTGGTGCACATTCAAGGAATGGAGAGGCCTCGCCGTCTCATTTTTGCCTTCGAGAATCTAAAGCATGATCAAGGCAAATAATGTTGACAGGTTGGAAGAGCCAAGTTGTGCCTTCGCACAAGCTGGAGATAAGGTCGCCATTAAGTGGTTGATGGTAAGAGGGATCTACATATGATTTGGATCATATTTCCATCATTGTTATCTGACTCGGTAGTCAGATGTTTTGATTGGTGATTAGACACCACTAGTTTAGCTTGGAGGGAAGCTCGTCGATCCCCTCTTGTATAAATATTTGTATTGTATGCCCGGTAGAGGTGGCTGAATTTTGATGAAAAATCATTGTAAGCTAAGTTGGATAGGTTGATGAGAGCCGATACTCAGTTGCAGTCCAGACTCAAAACATTATAAATTGACATTCTTCCATTAATAGAAAAAGAACAGTTTTTCATGTTTATCAATTTATGTGTAATGGGCATATGGATATTTTGTTGTGAATGTCATTCGTATGCATTTGTGTTGTAGATGTATGATTAGAAATCATCGGTAGGAATAGAGATACAATTTTCTATCTGTAAGTGTGTTGGATTAAGTCTGCTTCTCTAGGATAAGTGCAAGGAGTGCGCAACAGAGAGTTGAAACTCTATGAGTCGATGCAAGGAGTGCGTGTCTGACCTCGGTGGAGTCAGAAGAGAATCTGCCAAGAGGGCATACCAAAATAATTCATAGACTCGGGAGGAAATTTCAAGGTGGTTAGGTTCCTTGGAAAGAAAGACTGTGTAGGAGGAAACAAAGTGTGGAGTTACTGAATACTCTGTAACACTCTGCCAGGAGGGCATAGAGAAAGTACGATAGCATACAAGGGAAACACATTCTGAAGTGTTGGAATCCTTAAGAGAACCCCGGGGTTGATGAAAACTCTGAGGAAGGAATTATTTTCAAGAGTGAATCGAAAAAGGAAAGGAGATTCCTTAAGACTTCCAGGTAGGCTAAGGGAGAAGTTGTCGAAATCTTAGTCAAGCGCAAGGAGTGCGCCAGGATATTGTAAGTTCATATTACAAGCTTAGGAGGAAGAGTGTTAGGTTGTGAGGAGGGAAAGAGAAAGTCCACTAAAGGAAGCAGAGGAACTGGTAACCTTGAAGGTTTTCAAGCCGAGCAAAGTCACAGAAGAGTTTGCGTAAAACTCTGTGAGTGCAGAATAAGTTTGATAACATCCTAAGTCTCGAGAAGAAAATTGCGCTAACTATGCAAAAGGGGTCAAGGACTTGCTGAAGTCCCGATGACCATGAAATCATCCATCGTTGGAGGAGACAAGTGGAAGAATATCATGAGATCTAGGTGTTGGAGCTCCAGGAGGTTTTCCAGGAGCAAAGAGCGGGTTGAATCCAGACCTTTGGATCTAGAAGGGGTGCATGGAAATTATCTGTACGATCTGGAGGAGTAGTAATCTATGACATATCGGAGGGGAACATCAAGAGAATACCTGAAGAGCCAGGATTCGAAGAGATCCTAGGCATCCATTGGGATAGGACACGTGGATTTCGATCAACACTTCGCAAATCGAGAGAGACAGAGACGAGAGGAGTGAAAACTTCTGAAGGATGAAGAACAAAGTAGATCATAATCATTGGCTATGAGAATAACATGGACCGTATATATGGTCCTGGAGAACTCGTTGATTCAGGGATCGAAAAAAGGGAGTAAATATCTCTCAAAATCTATGAAGCGTAGATTCTCGAAGGGAGGTGGCCCATGGCTACAACCCATGGTCACATAAGAGGTAGGGCTTCGCAAGAAGAGATAGTGCCCATTGTCATTGAAATTTGAACAGTAGGTTTGTATGTGTCATATGACTTGCACAAAAGGTGGAAGGGTCTGTGTCAAGTTGAATTGGTTCCTCAGGAGCCCAGCGAATGAGTCGTATAGTGAGACAGAAAAATCCTAGATAGGAAGTCGAACAACCCTTTGGAGGGAAGGGGTTTGTGCTGCACTCTGCCATGAGAGCACCCTCTTCCAACACCTCCAAATATATATCATCTTCCATATTATGGATCACTAATATAATGTTGTAAAATGAATACATGAACATCATGCATACACCTCAAATAATCGGAAAGGCTAGTCGATAAGCCAAAGGTACTTTCTTTTCCACAACCTCGAAAGGTACCATGAACCTAGGGGAGAGTTTATATCCCTTCCCAAAATTGATCAAATTTTTATGTGGTTTAACCTGCAAGATGACTCGATCGTTGACCTCGTAATTATGGTCGACTTGGTGCGCATCAATATAACTCTTCTGTTGATCCCACGCTTCTTTAATCCTCCATATTATCATTTGCATTTGTTCTTTTTGCCAATCTTGCACTTCTTTAATCCTCCATATTATCATTTGCATTTGTTCTTCTATTTCTTGGATTACTTCTTGTCCTATCAGGACCCTATCCTTAATTCAATCCCAACTCAACGACGTCTGATACGATCGCTCGTAAATAAATTCAAGCAGTACCATCTTAATCATACTTTGGTAATTGTTGTTATATGAAAACTCTACTAATGGAAATAAGTATTCCAAATGTTTTTGTTGGTCTATTACATACATACACAACATATCCTTCAAAATATGGTTCGTCATTTCTATTTTCTCGTCTGTCTCTAGGTGATATGTTGTACTAAATATTAGTTGTGTTCCCAATGCCTCTTGGAAACTGGTCCAAAACCATCATGTAAACACCAATCCGCGATTGGATATGATCCTTCTTGGTACACTATGTAATCTCACAATCTCGCTGACAAATACTCTAGCTATGTATGGTGCTTGATATGTTGTACACACTAGAATAAAGTGTGCATTCTTTGTTAGAGTTTCAACTACCACAAAAATTGAATCACATGTCATTTTCATCAATGGAAATCCAACAATCAAATCCATAGAAATGACCTCTCATTTCAATTCAGGAATAGAGTGTGTTGGGCCCAAGATGTGATCATCTCCATGAAGTTATTATACACTTTTTGCCATATGTATATATGCGTTTTTTATCTTTCAAAGGAGATTTTTGAAGAATTTTATGGTAAAATGATACAATCGGCATGATGGAAAAATGCACCATGTTTCTTGGTGTGACACTTGTTCCGACACTTGATCCGGTACTTTTTCTAGTACTTGATCGGGCACTCGTTCCGGCACCTAGTATTGCACAAAAACGTTAGGCAAGTTGGCAGTTATGGTATTGGTGGCCAGTGGTGGACAAATCGAGCACATGGGTTTTGTTTTTCATTGCCCCCTTCAACTACTAAGCTCAATCCAACTCGATTTCAGTTGTCCAAAGAGGACACTTATTGGGTTCCTCTGTTTTGTTAGTTATTGATACATTTAATGTAATTTTCCGAATTTAGATGTGGTTTGACCCTCCTGTGGTCGACCACCTGGGTTGTAAGGTTATAAACACCAATAGGATTCTCATTATATTGTTAACCAAGTAGCATAAGCATCAGAATTGCCAGAAAAACAATTTTGCTCTATTTCTAGTTTTACATTACCAGAATAGTGCCGAAACTGCGTTTTTGGATTTTTATGGAGAATTTGGCYTGTTGAGGTCATGTTGTGCTTTTAGAGAGTGACCACGACTTGTTGGGGGGCCCACCAGCAGTCGGGTAACTGTCTTCATGTTTATTTTTCATTTCCTAATTTAAATTTCTCTCTTTTTATTTCCTGTACATGTATATTTTTATTGTCCTAATTAGTTTGTTGTAGCTTACTGTTTTACTTCTCTTTTGCAGGTTAGATGATGATATGTGTTAGTATGTGTTAATTTAGTAGAATAGAAAAGGCTTGTAAGTCTCCATACTAACCCCAAGTCTCTTTACTAATTCCATGTGCAATTAAAAAGTCTCTCTCTCACTATACTAACCCCGTGTGCAACGTAGATGTTAAATTGTGCTTTCTTTTATATTTTTCCAGTCAAGCTTAGAACATATTTTTAATTAGAACAGAGCATAGTTTTAATCTGAGTTTCTTCTGACAAAGATTGATGGATGGATAGATTTTCTTCCAGTTTTTGAATCATTGCTTGCTTACTTCAGTTTTAGATAGATTTCACTTGCTTAGTTATTGGTTAAATGCAATTGTCAATTCACTTTTTAATATCATGTTTTTAATTTTTGTTTTCAATCATTTTCGTATCATAGCTTGAATGATTAAACTAGACATAGTATAGTTTCCTTTCACGCAATTTCCTTTCATAGATTAAGATGCAATTGAATTTCTTAATTAGATCATGATGATCGCGTTATGTTGTTGATGGTTTATACATGATGTAGGGTATTTAAACATTGTTCTTGATTCTCATTGGATTGTTTGATACATACCTTTCATTTTGCCATTGAGATTAGTGTTGAGTGTATACAGTTGGAATTGTCTTTTGTTTTCAAATGTCTTCGAGATATCATCTATCACCACCGAAGGCATTCACACAAACACCAGCATAACATTTGAGTGTTTCATAGATTAAAATATAGTTTCTTTCTTTCGTAGATTAGAAGAGATAGTTTCTTGTTTTCATAAGTTTAGTTGTTAGTCTTTCTTGCTTTCAATAGACTAGATTTCCCTTCATGCATTGCATTGAGCATTTAGATTTCCTTTCATGCAAGAGAAATAGTTTTGCATTAGGCATTTAGTTCACTTGCCTCTTAGGCTAGGTAGTTGTTCAATGAGAAGTCTTTGCTTACTTGTCCCTTTTCTTTAGTAGGATAGATAGTTGTCTTTGCTTACTTGTATTTTTCTTTAGTAGGTTAGTTAGGTGTCTTTGATTACTTGTCTATTTTCTTTAATAGGTTAGATAGGTGTTTTTGCTTACTTTCTTATTTAATTGCTTTCATAGGGTAGTTGCTCATTGAATGTAGGTTGGCAAGTTAAAGGTAGTTTGCTTTCATCATTTGCTTAGTATGCTAAGTAGTTTACCTTTCCTTACTGTCATGAACTAGTTTACTTTACATAGAGTTTTCATTTGCTTTCTTAGGAACTATCCATCAATCCTTGGCCCAAAAGTACTTAGGTTGCCTAGTTGCAATTTGCTTAGTAAGATTTGTTCATTAGATAGGTTTGCTTGAGTATATTATCCCTAGATAGTTGTTATCCTTAGTTAATCTACACTCCTACCAACCTTCTACCTTTGGCATATATTTTTCTACAACTCTAAGTTTACTTACCCTGGGTTGACAATTCAATTGAGGGTAGTTTAGTGTATTTTTAAGTACATATAAATCACCTAACATGTTGGCGTCGTTGTCAGGGAGTTGTCTTAAGGTAAGAATTAATTAGGAATTATATCATCCTTATACCTTATCATTAGTTTGGTGGCAGGGGAACTTTAAGACGAAAGGCAAGAACCTGCGCATCTGCTATAGCAGGTTCCCCCAAACCCAATAGTAGTTTGTTTGTTTTCTTTCATGAATAGACTTGGGAATCAAATGGTATCTTTTTCTTTTTGTTGTTCCTTTCTTTAATGAATAGGCCTAGAGACCCACAAGGTAGACACATTAAATCAAAATCATACCTTTCAACCAAGGTTCCTTCCGATCTCTTTAGGGGAAGGAACGTCCCGCTTATAAAATCCGCAAACCAATACCGAAAAATAGGAGCTAGCTCAACCCAAAGAGCTAAAATAGTCTCTGAAGGGACTAATATAGGGAGCACTATAGAACAAGAAATTGAAGCATCAATCATATTAGTAGAAGAGGCAAGACCACTCGAGCCTTCCACAGAACCAGAAAATACAACCTTTTCTTTTACACCACCATCGAGGGACCCTCATTTTAAATATATCATAGACCCTGAACAGGTAAATATTTTGTTTGGTAGCTCAGCGAATGTAATTATCTCTCAAATTGACATAGAAACTTTGGCACCAATAATCTCAACTGGCTCGAGTAGAGTCCCAGACATCCAATCAGTAGGAAGACCTTTTCATCAAAGAGAAACTGTGTTCCCTTCAAAGATAAAACCACTTAGGTACTCTCTTTTTGGAAACCAAGCCAATATGGGTGATCAGGAGGACCATAAAAATGTAAAACACGGGGAGAAAGAAGAAACTGGAAACCAAACCGAAACTACCTTCGGATTTCTGATTTTAGACACCACTCCAAATGTCAACATGAAGAATATTCCTCTCTTAGCACTGCCTACCTTTTATGGTAAAAAAAGTGAATATCTAGACACCTTCCTATTTGAATTTGACATCTTGTGCAGGAGCTACAACTATGTGCAAGATGCCTAGAAATTAAAACACTTTCCTGCCACCCTCAAAGACTCGGCATTAAGATGGTTCATGGGATTGGGAGAATCCAGTATTAGGTCTTTGGAATCCATGAAAGACATATTTCTCAAGAAGTACCAAGACTATTGCAAGACCAAAGAGTCTCATAATGACATCTTTAAAGTCTAAAAGTTAGAAGATGAGACCCTTGAAGACTATATGGAAATATTTGGTAATATCTCCCAGAAGTCAAAATACCATGATCTCCCAGAGGATGCAGTTAGGGATCTTTTCCTTAAGGGAATTTCAGAAGAATATTTAGAGATGCTTAAACTGATGGCATCAGGTGACATCTCTCATAAACCATCTACTGAAATATGTGAAATGTGTAAAAACTACTCAAGGAGTAGAGCCAAAGCAGGAAAGAATGTCTGGGACCCTTACAATAGAAGTTTAAAACCAGTTAGTTTAGGTGGCATTACGAGAGCAGAGATAGGGAACCTTCTAGAAAACTTCAAGACATACATCCTAAGCACAATAGGTTCCGAGTTGTACACCCTTAAAATAAAAAAGAAATAGGAGGAGGAAAATGCAGCAATGAGCATATATTGCCCAAGATGCAGGAGGAAGCATTCCTCAAGGGAGTGCCCAGGAGATAACATTCCAGTTTGTGGCTTCTATATAGAAGACCATGTGACTGAAAAATGTCCATCATTGCCTGGTTTATTAGCTATCTATAGGAGTGGAGACCCTGGGGAGTCTTCTTATGCACCTAGGAGGCCATGGCAGCCTAGAAATCAACCCACATACCCAGATCTAGAGTCCCAAGTTCCACCCTATTATCAACAACAATAGTGGAACTCACCAGATTGGCAAAAATGGTCTACTCAGTACCAACATCCTTGGATTCAAGGATGGAGGGGAGTACACAAGCAAGGAAATCCTCAAGCTCCACCTATTCCTATGTACAACCATCCTTATTCTCAGTTCTCATCAAACACTCTGCAACCTTTGCTAGGTTTTGTTCCACCACCTTTGCCTCCTATCCCACAACAAAAGCCACTCCAATTTCAAAATGCAAGCTCCTCGAGACTAACACTATTACCAACACAGCCAGTGTTGAATCCCATTAATAAGCCCCCTCAACCTCTTAACAATGTTGAGATGCATGCCCTCCCGACATATGTCATTACTCATGTTCCATTACAGAAAATGAAACTAAGATCGAGAAAAGTTCTAGATACTTAGAGACCTTTAGTAGTCATCCAGGAAGAAGAAGAATAATAAACCACCCAACAACCCATGGATGACACTAGGTGAGAATATGTTATTATCCCGAAGAATCAAGAACCYAAGCTTCCCCAAAATGAACCTTCACAAATTACGAAGGTCCCTCCTTATCCAGATCGATTGGTAATCAAGAAACCTACCACATGGCCGAAGTTTGACATTTTGAATGAATTGAAAAATATTTATGTTAAGATTACTTTGCTTCAAGCCATTAAAAACATTCCAATCTATAGTAAGGTAGTCAAAGAATTGTGTATCAAGAACCCAAGTAGGAAGAAAAAGGACCCTCCTATAGTACATTTGGTAGGAGGACTCTCTGAGTACATATCAAAGAAGCCAAAGCTAGCAAAGTATGGGAATCCAAGAAACCCTATAGTGACCATAACCATTAAGGAGGTCTCCATCGGAAACACTCTCATAGACCTAGGGGCAACCATCAATGTTATGACCACTACTACCTTGGAACAATTATAGTTACAACCTCTTCTTCGGCCTACCCCAACCATTTTGGAATTATCAGATAAGACTAGGGTTATACCTGAAGGGATTTTAGATGATGTCATGGTTACTTTAGCCTAATGGGAGTACCTTGTAGATTTTATTGTCATTCATTCAAAGGATCCATCTCAAATGGTCTCTCTATCCAAAAGCTCACCATTTACCCTCCATCTCAAACTATTATGGATAATCTATGGTGGCTTGAATATCCATACGAGAATGAAGCCTAGGAAGAACCTGTATTTTCTAGTGACCATGCAAGGGCACCTCAAGAGCATACACCAGAAAATGTGCTAAACCAATTCATTTTTGCTATTACATGTGTGGATTTTCCACAGTCTTTTCCCAATTTGAGTACATGTTTGGGGAAGAATTTCAAGAACAATTAGATCCATCTGTTTTGTCTTCGACATCTTTTATTTTCAAAATAGATGAGTCTTCCATGTCTTATACTATATCCTATGAGATTATTCCAGGGAATTGTTTACATATAAACTCTAGGCTAGATATAGACCAACATAAACAATTAGTATATATCCTTTAAGAACAATCAGGATCATTTGCCTGGGAATACACTAACATGAAGGGTATACATCCTGACACATGTATCCACCATATATACACCCAGGGGGAAGTGACACATGTTAGGCAACCCCAGAGGAGGATGAACCCAACACTCAAAGATAAAGTCAAGGAGGAGATTCAAAAGTTGTTAAATGTCGGATTTATCTATCCCATCTTTGACAATAAGTGGGTATCCCCACTAGTAGTGGTTCCAAAGAAAGTGACTAGGAAATGGAGAATTTGTGTTGATTTCCAAGAACTCAATAAGGCCACTCTGAAAGACTACTTTCCTCTTCCTTTCATTGACCAAGTTCTAGATACCTTTTCCGGAAAGAAATATTTCTCCTTTCTAGATGGGTACAGCGGGTACAACTAGATTCTTATAGCACCCAAGGACCAAGACAAGACTACCTTTACTTGTCCTTGGGGCACCTATGCCTATAGGGTCTTACCATTTGGATTGTGTAATTCTCCTGCCACATTTCAATGAGAAGTATTAGAGATATTTTTCGATCATATTCATGATTGTGTGGAGGTCTACATGGATGACTTCACCGTTTATGGAAACACTTACCAAGAAGCCTTAGACAACTTAGAAAAAGTCCTCATCGGATGCTAGGAAATGAACCTATCCCTAAGTCATGAAAAATCCAAAATGTTGCTAACTGAAGGAGTGGTTCTAGGACATCATGTTTCATCTGAAGGAATAAAATTCGATCCTGCAAAGATTGAGGTCATTATTAGAATCCCACCCCCTAAGAATCAGAAAGAGGTGAGAATATTTCTTGGACATGTCGGATATTACCGATGGTTTATTGAAAATTTTACAAAGATTGTTGCACCTATGTTTGGATTATTGATAAAACATGTTGATTTTGTTTGGACTGAGCATTTTCAAACTGCCTTTGAAACCCTGAAAGCCAAGTTGTCTGAGGCACCAATTCTTAGAGGGCCCAATTGGACTCTCCCATTTCATATATCCACTAATTCCTCCAAAACTGCAATCGAAGGGGTATTAGGGAAGAAAGAGGACCAGCAGTCCTATGCCATTTATTTTGTAAGCAATAACTTGTCCCCTACCGAGTTGAACTACACAGTCACCGAGAAAGATTTCTTGGCAGTTGTTCATGATATTAACAAATTTCGTCATTACATTACAGGTTATGAAGTCTTTGTACACACTGATCATTCTGGCATTAGGGTCCTCATGAATAAACCTATAACTAATGGCCGAGTGACTAGGTAGCTCTTGTTATTACAAGAATTTAATATTATCGTGCTTGACCGACCTAGAAAGGATAATGTAGTAGCTGACTTTCTTTCCCGAATAAAGAATGAAGATGATGGCATCCCTGTACATGATAGTTTCCCAGATGAACATCTTTTTTCCCTTTCTATCAATACCCCATGGTTTGTAGATATGGAAAACTATCTGGATACTAGGAAGTTACCATCTCATTTTTCACCTCATGAAAAGAAGAAAATTATTACACAGGGTGCTAATTACTCTTGGGTTGGTCATGATCTTTTTCGCACAGGTCCTGATTTGATTATTCGTAGATGTGTCCGAGAGAACGAGGTCCCTGAAATACTACGAAGTTGTCATGATGGACCATGTGGTGGCCATTTCTTTGACAAATGCACATCATATAAGGTATTATATTCAGGTTACTATTGGCCTACCATTTTCAAAGATGTTGCCAAGTATGTGAGAAGTTGTGATAGTTGCCAAAGGATAGGTATACCTACATCATCTGACAAAATGCCTTTGCAGATCCAAGTTATGATAGAACCCTTCGAAAAATGGGCCCTCAACTTTGTAGGACAAATTTCACCCATGTCCCATAGGAAGAACTATATCTTGGTTTGTACGGACTATGTCACCAAATGGGTAGAGGCAAAAGCTCTATTTAGGGCCACAGAGAAGTCTATTGTCGAATTCATCTATGAAGACATCTTTACCCTCGTCGGTGTCCCTCATTAAATTGTTACTGACCAAGGAACTCAATTCACTTCTAAGCTAATGAAAGAGATAACAGAGAAATGTGGGATTAAACATTGTAAATCTTCTCCATATCACTCGTAAGCCAATGGTTAGGTAGAATCCACAAACAAAGTTCTAGAAGACATATTTACCAAGACTATTCAGTTACATCACCAATATTGGGCTGATAGGCTCCCAGAGGCTTTGTGTGCATACCAAACTACCTGGAGAAAAACCATTGGGCATACCCCTTATGAGCTAGTGTATGGGAAATAAGTACTTTTACCAATATAATTCCAAGGACCTTTCGTATTGCTGCAGAATTAGGATTGAACCTGGATGAGGCTCATAAGCAACGAGCCCTGCAATTGAATGAGTTGTATGAAATCAGGCAAGATGCCATCCAACAGACAATATTAGTCCAAAACCAGAGGAGCAAGTGGCATGACAAGTTTATTAAAAAGAAACACTTCCATCTTGGTGATTGGGCTCTATTGTTTGATTCTCGATTCAAAACCTTCAAAGGCAAACTTACCACCCGTTGGTTGGGCCCTTACAAGGTAGACATTATATATGACAATGGATTTGTAAAAATTAAAACAATTGACGATGGACAAGTCTCCTTTGTGGTAAATGGACACCGACTTAAGTTTTATCATAAGCCCATTTCCAGAGAAGATTTTCTACAGGTCATGTCAGCTGACAAGGCACTAGCCTTAGTATATGGGGAAGTCCCCCCTTGTTCTTGAAACATTTTATGAGTTTCCTATTGTATATATGTAAAGAGTTTTTGTATTTTGTTAATAAGGAAATTCTATATATTTCTGCAAGTAATTATTTCACCGGGAGTACACAGTTTCAAGGATCTTTCATCAAAACATTGTTATACTTGAATTTTGTGTCTGCTAAAGCATCAAATGAATAGTGACATACTGTAATTAGCCATGTTTTTTCAAAATCATCATTTTTAAGTCATTCTAAAGAAGTTGCTCTTGAAACTCTTCACCACTGTATAAGGAAGTGATACCATAACTATCAAGCCTAGAGGTCTCTCGTACATTTTTTCCAAGAAACCTGAGTAAGTAAGTCAAGTGTCTTTATCAAAGAGTAACAAGGAAGTCTAATTAGCAGTTAGTAATGGAAACATCACAATAATTACAAAAGAAGAAAGTGAGTTGAGCCTAGAGATACCTTTTTGTTCTTTCTCAATGGTACCATCCACTACACACTAAATAGCTTCATTATATCATATCTTTAGATAGGCCACGTCTGCTTAAGTACCCCTTACATCAGGACAACCACTAAACAATATAATGGAAATTCATCCTCTAACATAAATACCATCCCAAGTGGAAAAACAAAATTCAAAGTTGTCCCCCCATCTTCTTGCATAAGCAATCTTATAATAAAATATTAAAGGATGGAGGGCCAGTCTCTGAGGGTTTAAGAGGCTAACCCGCCGGGATACTGAACAGGTCTACTGGCAGCTTGTATCGACCTGTGGTATGACTAGGTAATCCCATCGGAGTACTGAACAGGCTTACTAGCAATGGGGCATTCTACCTAGCGAGGATGATGATCTGACAAAAATAAATAATAAATCTAAACATGTCCTGATGTACGGCATTACTTGTAGACAAAGATGACATGGAGTATGTGTGGTTAAGCTAAGGTTAATAAATCTCATCAATTTTCCATTTGGGAAATGACTCTAAGACTATCTTGAAACTCTCTTTCCTACCTCTTCTTATCTATATATAGGATCTCTTATCCTATAGGTGGGGCCATCTCCTAATTGTCTCGTTGGACCAATCTGTGAAATTTCATCTTTACACTTGACATACTATAAATCTTCGTCTATTGGGGGATACTGACTAGTTTCCTATACTTTTGATTGTGAGGTGTCACAATACTTAGGTGTGGGGGAGGGGTTCATGAGCTGACAAATG
>SNQJ01S0000635.1:343200-360053 GCA_010110895.2 Picea sitchensis
AGAGCTGAAATGAACCGGTGAAAGAACTCTGAATTAGGCTGTAGACTGATGGCTTGTCAAAAGGACTGAGCTCTGAATATGGACAGCGTAACTTTGCATGGAATTCTCTGCTGAAACAACGAGCCTTCACTGCTATTTATAACCTTTTCCAGGCGGTCACGTAACTAGCTTCCGGTGTAAACACGGTGCTGTTTAGGGTTCACTTAAGCCATTAATTCGCCGAATTTGCAGAACCGACTCTGATCTGGATGTCAAATCATCTCGGGGGAAGGTCCATCGGCAGTCGAGAGGCCGACTTAAGCATTTAATGTGTCGTATTAGCAGATGCGCGGCTTTTTCTGTGGACAGTCGCGCGTCGGGCGCTTAAGCGCGCACAACACGTTCTTATCCCGCGCATACGCGTGCACCTTACTAAAGTGAAGTGTCTTTCAATTTTTGTATAGTTTTTTACCCTTCTGGAATGTTGTAAACTTCATTCTGTGCTATGAATGACTTCATTGTTGTGTTGATGATGCGGAGTTCTTGTCGCCCTATGTGGACGAAATTTCAGTGATAACAGCAGCGTAGAAAATAGCCAAAAGGGATAATAGCAGTAGGTTTATCAGTAGATATTTTGGTCGGGAAGGTGGAATTAGGTGTAACAGTATGTAAATTGGCCAATTTGTCATAGAAGAGTGTAATAGTATGCAAGGCAAAAGAGTCGGGAATGCAGTCGGCATATGGTCATGTGGTTGGAAAATGGTGTAACGAGACACAGTCACGTGGTTGGAAAATAGTGTAATGGCACATGGTCATGTGGTCGGAAAACAGTGTAACGACACATGGTGTAACAACATGTAACCTCTCCGAACACAGAATCACTTAGTTTTTAGGAAGTTTTTCAACTTTCAAAAACTAATCCTTTGGTTCTTCTCCTGCAATCTATCTTGTTGTTCTTCATTTTATCTGCACACAAGCAACTACCTGATACCTTCCTAGGATGAAATTTATTAGCGGAGCACAAAATTTTTGAAAAAGAGAATAGAAAAAAAAAAATCAGTTTCACAGATTTTATTTATATACAATGTTTTATTGAAAAAGCGAAAAATTCTAAGGAATAGAAGGGGAAGGAGTAATCTCCTTTTCCTTCAAAAATTGATAACATGTATCAGCTACACATCTGGATGTAAATTCTGTCTTGGAAAGTGGACGCCAATACAGGTTCAAGCGATGACCATTTGCATGCAACTGTATATTAGATCCATCAATAATGATCAACCTGACTGTCACGTTGGGGAAAACAGTGTCCACCTCGTAAGGTCCAAACCATTGTGTGCACAGCTTGCCCTGGAATTGTTTAAAGCATGAATCATACATCAGAGACCAATCTCCCTTCTTGAACAATTTCTTCTTGATGAATCGATCATGTCATTTTATTCTCTGTCGTTGAATCACTGTGGTTTGATGAATAGTGTCTAAACACTTCTCATCTAGCTCATTGAGTTGCTACAGTTTGGCCTTCTGTGCCATATTCAAGTCGAGGTTGACTACTGATGCAGTTTTGAGGGTTTGGATTTCGAAGTCAATGGGAAAAACAAATCTCTTTCCATATACCAGCTCGTAAGGAGAAAAACCAGTTGTGTTCCTCCAAGTAGTTTGAGAAGCCCATAGAGCTTCATGCAATCTATCATACCAATCCCTACGATGTGCCCTCATTGTCTTAGTAAGAATAGATTCTATGACTTTGTTAATACTTTCTACCTGGCCATTACCTTGAGGATGGTATGGAGAAGTTGTTCTATGCAGAACATGATATTTATTGAGGAGGGCTTCAAACTAATGTGATGTGAAAGGTGGTCCCCCATTAGTTACTAATTCTCTGGGAACTCCAAACCTAACAAAGATATATTCAAACAAGAATTCTAAGAGAAATTCTTCTGAGGCCCGAATGAGTGCTTTTGCCTCTACCCACTTGGCCATGTAATCTGTACAGACCAATATATAGACTTTCTGATTTGAAGGTGGGTTAATGGGCCTTATAAAATCCATGGCCCATCTCTTAAAAGGCTCTAACACTACTTGAGGCTGAAGAGGCATCTCATCCCTATGATGTGGCTAACCTATGTGTTGGCAACTGTCACAGGCTTAGACATATTTCTTCGCATCTTGAAATATTGTGGGCCAGAAATAGCCCATCCTCAAAATTTTATGCCCAGTGATTTTATCATCAAAATGACCTCCACAAGGGCCATCGTGGAAAGCTTTAAGTAGATCATAAACTTCATTATCCCTCACACATCTCCTGATTTCTTGATCCAGGCCTGTGTAGAAAAGGTATCCCTCTATCCAACTATACCGAGCACTCTTCTGAATGATCTTCCTTCTTTCTCTTGGAGATAGATGTGGAGGAACCTTCCCTACAACCAAATAATTAGCAATGTATGCATACCAAGGTGAGTGAGCAGATACGACAAACAAATTTTCATCTAGAAAGGAAGCATCTACTGGCGAATCATCATTTATATTCATTCTTCAGAGAAAATCAACAACCACATTTACTTTCCCTGGTCTATCTACTATAGTGATGTCAAATTCTTGAAGTAATAACAACCATCTTATGACTATGGCATTAGTAATAGGTTTATTCATCATATATTTAATTGTTGTATGATCAATATGAATAAAAGTAGGATAACCAGTGATATAATTCCTGAATTTATTAATCGCATAAACTAGTGCCAAGAATTCTCTTTCAGTAACTCTATAATTTAACTTTGCAGGAGCCATGTTTTTGCTGATATAGTAGATAACATAGGGATCCTTATCCTCCTGTTGCCCAAGTACTGCACCAATTGCAGTGTTTGAGTCATCTAAAGAAATGTGAAAAGGAAGAGCCCAATTGGGCCGTCTCAAAATGGGAGTTGTGGACAATTTATGTTTCAGATCTGCAAATGATAGTTCACAATTGTCAGTCCAATGAAAGTCAACATCTTTTGTTAATAGGAAAAATAAGGGAGATGCAAGTTTGGAATTTTTTTTGATGAACCTCCTGTAATATCCAGCATGCCCTACAAAAGTCTTACCTCTTTTTGAGTTGATGGGGATGGAATGTCCAAAATTACCTGGATTTTGGCTGGGTCTACCTAAATTCTTGCATAAGAAATGAAGTGTCCAAGCACCACACCTTCGCTCATCATCATATGAAATTTTTCTGTACTTAGAGAAAGATGAGACTGTATACATATTTTTAGAAATTTTTCTATATTAGTCAAAGCTTCACCAAAATCAGTACCATAAGGTGTAAAATCATCCATGAATATTTCCATACAGTCATTCACCATATCAGAGAAAATACCAATCACAGCTCTCTGGAAAGTGGCTGGTGCATTACCTAAGATGAATGGGAGAACCTTGTAGGAAAACATACCCCAAGGGTTGGTAAAGGTGGTCTTATCCTGGTTCTATGGAGCAATTTTTATCTGGTTATAGCCACTAAAGCCATCTAGGAAAGAGAAAAACAAATTCGCAGATAGGTTGTCTAGAACCTGATCGATAAATGGAAAATGGAAATGATCCTTCTACGTGGCCTTATTCAGGGATCTATAGTCCACACACACTCTCCACTTACCATTCTTTTTAGGTTTGATAACCAATGGTGAAACCCATTCACTGTCTAATATAGGGTATATGAAGCCATCATTTAGAAGTTTTTGTAGTTCTTCCTTAACGATCTCTTTAAGAGTAGGGTTCATCCTCCTTTGGGGTTGGAAAATGGGTCGGATTTTCTTCCTTGATGTATATATGATGGGTGCATAGGTCAGAGGAAATCCCTTTCATATCCAGATAATACCAAGCAAATGCTTTCTTATGGTCAAGTAACAACTTCATCAAACGGCGAGTTTCAACAGAAGATAAATCGGGATTGATGTTCAAGGTCTTTCCAGGTTTGATTTCTATAGCGATGCTCTTAGAAATGACTTTAGGAAATAATTCAGTTGTTTCATTAATGGTTGTTTCAATGTTTGTTGTTACAACGTTTTCTGTTTCAGCTGAATTAATTTGATTTACAATAGTTTTAGAAAACAAGTCTGGGCTCATTCCTTCCTAGGGGATAGTGTCGAAGATTCTACTTAATAGGTGGTGTGTGTTCTGTGTAACAATAGAGGGGTCACAGATAAATAAATTGATTAACTCATCCTCTGTCTCATCTTTGAAACTTAGGTCTTTTCCTATGGTTAACATAGGCAGAGCGCTTTCATCCCTAATGTCCATCCATAAAGAATTTTTGGGTTCCACACTGGGTGTAGCATGAGGATAAAGGGTAAGTTTATTGGTGTCATAACCATCATAGATGGTCATTGAAACAGATCTACAACCAATGAAAGAATCGACTGTAGCTAACCAAGGTCTTCCTAGAATTAGAGGGTGGCCTCCCAAATGGGTTTTGGGTTGCAATACAACAAAATTAGTAGGATATTCCCATGAGTCAACTGAAATAACTAGATCATAAATTACTTCTTTTGGTCGGATGGTAGAATGATTAGCTAATTCTAAGATAGTAGGAGTAGGTTAGAGTTGCATTCTGAGTTGCAGCAATTGTGTAGTCTCTATTGGCATAATGTTAATTGTTTCCCCTAAATCAACTAACACATGAGAAATAAACGTCTGCCCAATATTGACAGTAACTGTAGGGTTTCCTGGATCTCCATATTTAATAGGTGGGGTTTTGCCTAACATCAGTTCAGAAAATTCTCCCACTACATGTACTGTGAGGGGGTACCTAGGTTTCTTTCCAAGCCTTTTGATGCATAGGTCTCTCATAGTTTTCACATAAATAGGGACATCCCTAATCGCTTGCAATAATGGAATGTTAACATGCAAATTATGCAATTCTCCTAAGAGATTGAAGGATGGTAATTCCACAGTTTTGGTAATTTCCAGTCTTTCAGGGAATGGGGGATCTGCTAATTCTATGATCGGTTGGTCAATTTCTTCTGTATCAGCAGATGGTTTTTCCCCTTATTCCTTGTCTAATTCTGAAGATGGAGCATCTTCAATTATTGGCTCAACTATTCTCCCTGATCTCAATTTTATCTCATCGCAAGGCATAGGAGTAATATATAGAGATGACACATTATGTTTATCAATATTCTGAATGGCCTTATTATTTGGATTTGGGTTAGGTTGCACAGGCATCTGAGGTCACAAGGGAGGATTTTTCTGTGGGGTATTGGGAGGTAACTGCAGCTGTTGCTGCTGGTACTGAGGTTGAAACTGTTGTTGATAGGGGTTCGATTGGTGATGGTTTTGATAAATAATTTGTTGTTGAGGGCTTCTCCAATATGGGTTCCATTTCCCAAGGTGATTCTATTGTTAGGGCATAGGTAACCATGCATTGGGATCTTGATAAGGAGGTGGCATATGATTCATAGGGGGGGCATTCATCTAGCCATATTGAAGCTGATTGTTCATATTATTCCAATAAGTAAGTGTTGCATGAGAGAATTGAGAGTTTGTACCTTGAACTCGTGGCTGCCATTGTCTCCTCCGTGTAATTAGATAGGTAGCTTATGCTTCCTCATTAGTCGCCTTCATTGATGCTTTTACACCTGGTAGGGAGGGACATTTGTCAGTGGGATGATCCAATTCACAGATAAGACATACCTGAACACTGTTCAGTGGGCACTCCCTTTTTGGATGTTTGTCTCTACACTTCGGATATAAAATGGACAATGCCTTTTCTGCTTCTGCTTGTTTCTATTTAATCTGCAGAGTATCAATTTGTGAAGCAAAAGAATTAATCATATTTGTTTTTAAATCTTATAAGAGACTACCTATTTCTACTCTGGTTGCCCCTCCATTAGCTGATTTATGTACCCTTGAAAAAGTGGTATCCCTGGTAGTTGACTTTTTCCTTGTAGATCCTTGAGAGCATCTTTTACAGAGATTTACAATGTCATCATAGGATTCCTTAGATATATCTCCCTTTTCCAACATATTCAACATATCTAAACAATCATCTCTAACTCCTTTTAGAAAAATAGTTTTCAGAATGTCCTTACTTACATCCGGATGTCCAGACCTCTGTAGATTATACTGGAGTTGCTCCACAAAAACTTCAAGGGTCTCGTCCTCCTTCTAAGACATTTTGGAAAATTCCTCTCTTCATTCCCTTGTTCGACAGTAGTCTTGGTACTTGTTCAGGAAAATTTGCCTCATTTGTCCCCGTGTTGAAATATTCTCTCCTCCAAGGCTCATGAACCATCTTAACGCATTACCCTTCAATGTAGCTGAAAACAATTTAAGCTCCTGCAAAGTGGTAGTGTAGTCATAGCTTCTGCACAGAATATTAAATTCAAACAAAAACTCATCTGGATCCTCTGTAGATAATACATGAAAATTTGGTAGAGCTTAGAGAGGTATGTTTTTCATAGGAGCCATCCCTCATGTGGGAATATCAGAAATAGGAAAGACCAGGGTAGAGATTGTATTTTCATCATTTTCCTAATCATTGTTGTTTGGTGGAATCTCACGGTGGAACTCTTCTTCATTGTCCCCTTGATTTTCCATATGTGCTCTTTATCTCCACTCAATACGGACAACGCCCCACTCTTCTTTAGTGAATATCTGTCCGTTGATCTAATAAACCGCTTCTTCTGGATTTTCCCTGTTCCGCACTACACTTTCTTGATCTTCAATATTCTCCATTGTTGCTTGTTGATTTGTTGGTGACAAATCTTCAGCTTCAACCCTTGATAAAAATGATGTCTCAAAATGGGGTAATTCTGATGACTGAGGAATATGTCTTCTTGGAGAATTTGAAGGGTGAAAGATAGATCCTCAAGAAAAATCTGCTTTGGCTATAATCTCATCAACAAAGTTTGGCCTTCCCAGTGCAGGGTTCCTTCCTCCACATCCTCTGGTACCTGTAGGGTTAGTATTTTTTGGGATATGTCCTCTTGTTCTTCGATTCATGTAGACTAATCATTCCTAACAAAAGAAAACTAATGTGCTTACAAGAATCTCTAATTATCTTCCCCGACAATGGCGCCAAAATGTTGGGCACTTTAATTGTCTAAATAAATAGATAATTAAGGTGTTCAATATAAATTTTCAAACCCAGGGAAGTTTTGTTATTGCAAGATAATTGTGCACAATCTATGCTAGATTGATGAAAACAAATACTAATCAAGTTGCATTATTGAAAGAAACAGAGTTTTGAAAACTAAACATTAACACAAGTTGTTGATACAGCTGGAGTTTTAATCTACTGTTGCAGAATTGGGATCTAAATTGTTGAGTGTATAAGAATCCTGGATTATCTGTTTTATTCTAAGTTTCTATTTTATTCTTGCCGAAGGGAATTATGTGCTAATTGCCAAGAAGAAGTCTACTTTAATCGCACGAAGGGAATTCACACTTCTAATTACTTTTACTTGAAAGCAGAGTTTTACCTAGTGCAAAAATATGATTCTCCAATAGTATACAACACTTTAATTCTAATTCTCATGAGACACACTGATGTGCATTTGAAAGGAAGGGACTGAACTGTAACATCAATTGTACTCTTAAGAATTCTTAACAGATTAATAACACAAATCAAAGTAACTAAGCTAAGACTCAAAACATCAAAACAGAGGGGAGTCTGTGAGGAAGGTGGGCCCTTTCCTTCTCACTGAATCCACTCGAACATAGTATATAGTAGGTTAAAGAGACTCAATGCACTTCTTTATTGATTCGAAAAAGGGTTCATATACAATATGCTCTTTCTTCACTCTCTGTTCCACAGCTATATTTCGGTATCAATGATTACAAAATATCTTTTATTTAAAAACATAGTCATTTAGTTCAAAATGGACTAAGAACAACCTTGAGAATCCCAAATTCTCAATTTGTTCGTAAGATACAAGAGATCTGTCATATTCACCAAATTTGGAGAAAGAATCAGCGTGAGCCAAAACATGTAACAACAAAGGATCATTCTTTAGGATTTGGCTTTCAGGATCGGTGTCCATCTATTGTAGCGAGTGTAACAGCTTTTAGGATTGGTGCGCATCTGTTGTAGTCTGTGTGACAACTTCCAGGATTAGTGGGCATCTGTTGTAGCAAGTATGACAGCTTCCAGAAAAGGTGCACAGTCGTGTAACATCATGCAAGATTAGCACACAGCTATAACAATTGGTGTAACAACAATGATATTTCTTCAAGGCTTGGTTGTTCTACACATTTTGATCATTAGTTGCACATTTTTGGGTAAAATATGAGAAATACTACCAATCAAACGTGTTAAGTGAATAAGAATATCAAAGAAATATTAATGACTCATACCTTGGGAAAAAGGGTCTTGGCAGCATTAAAGTAGGCATTTAGCATAGAAATGATTAGGTTGAAAGGGTAAAAGATATAGTGAAAAAGGGACATCTATGGGTCCTAACAGTGGTGTGTAAACATGGATTGTTAATTTATCCTACGAATATAGATATGATTGTTGATTTTCCACCACAAACTTTAGTGCAATAGTTGAAATCCACATTGGGTCATACAAGATACTATAGAAAGTTCATCAGAGGATATGTGTAGATCACAACCCCAATGGAGAAGTTTCTAAATAAGGAAGTTAAGTATCAGTGGAATGAAAAATGTCATAAGAGTTTGGATACATTGAAATAGAATATGGTCACCATGTCGATTCTAATTTTTCCTGACTGGACCAGGAAATTTCATGTTCATGTCGATGCATCATCTATAGAATTGGGAGCATTTTTGGATCAAACAGATGAAGGAGAGTAAGACCATCCTATTGCATTTGAAAGTGGCATGTTATCCTATATGGAACTGAACTACACTACGACAGAACAAGAAGGTTTGGAAATAGTGTATGATTTGCAGAAGTTTAGACATTACTTTCTTATATCTCACTTTAAGATGTATAGAGACCATTTTGCGTTGAGATACCTAGTTAAAAATACAGTGTTGGGGGGGAGAATATGCAGGTCACTATTTTTTTTCCAAGAATATGACTTTGAGGTGATCGTGAAACCAGGGAAATTTAACTCAGGACCGGATCACTTATCGCACATACTGCAAGGTGAAGATACAGTAAACTTAGATGACAGTTTACCACACACACACCTATTTGTAATTCAGATGATTGATGACTATTTTTCAAATATAGTTCAATTTTTTAATACAAGAATATACCCATCAGACTTCATAGTTTCACAGAAGAAGAAGCTAGTAGTGAAGGCATCATACTACCAACTGATAGCAGAAAATCTATACAAGTTAGGATGAGACGGTATTTTGCGACGTTGCATATGAGATCATGAAAGAAATATGATATTATCATAGGCACATGAAGGGGTTGTAGGATGAAACTATGAAGGAAAAAAAGCATCTCAGAAGATTTTGTGCATAGGATTGTGGTGTCCTACCATGCATAAAGATGCCAAGGAATTTTGTCCGAGTTGTGATGTTTGTTAGAGACTTGGGAAGCCTTCTAGGAGGGATGAAATTTCATTAGTTATAGAAGTAACATTACAATATTTTGATAAATGGGTAGTGCACTTTGTTGGGTCGATCAATCCACCAACGAAGAGGTCAAGAGCCAGCTAAATTATTACAGTGACATACTACTTAACTAGATGGGTCGAGAAAGAACCGGTCACAGACTGTCACATGGAGACAACTGCATGATTTTTGTTGGAAAATGTGGTTACAAGGTTTGGATGCCCAATAATACTTCTGAGTAATCAGGGAACTCATTTTCTAAATAGGACTATTACATCTTTGACATAGGAGTTTCAGATTCATCATTAGAAGAGTACATCGTACCACCATCAGGAAAATGACATAGTAGAAGCATTCAATAAGATCCTGAAACATGCGCTAATGAACGTTTGTAATGTAAATATAGATGAATAGGACTTGAAGATTCCATCAATTTTGTGGGAATACAGTACTACAAGAAAGAAGTTGGCATGACATAATCCATTTAGATTGATGTACAGTCAAGAAGTTGTTATGCCTATGGAATTCATAGTACTGAGCGTGTGCATTGTTGTGTTGATAGAAATTACAGATTCTAGTGCATTGGAGAAGAGACTGTCAGAAATAATGAAATTAGAAGAAGATATATTTTTCATAGGTTTTCATCAACAGGTTTAGAAAGCACGCAAGAAAGCTTGGCATGAAAGACATATCAAACAGAAGAAGTTTCAAATAGGAGACTTAGTGTTACTTTATGACAACAAGTTTTTGCAATACCCTAGGAATTTTCAAATGCATTGGATAGGAACATATGTGATTAGGTTTGTGACAAATGTGGGTGATGTTCAGTTAGAGAAACTGAATGGAGAAGTTGTGGAAAGACTGGTTAATGGTAGTCGGCTGAAACTATATAGGGATAGTCGTACTTATGTGCACTAGTCTCAATGCATAGTATGTGTATCATAATACTTGTATTATAGTGTATTATAGAAAAAAAAAATAATATAGGAATTTGAAGGTTGGAAGTATGAACCAGAAAATGATGCAAAAAAATAAAGAGGAAGGTGAACTACTTCGAAAGTTGAAAGAGATTACGAGGAAAGAATACAAGGTTGGAGATCCATGTAGATGATGGTTGAATGCATTAAAGATCAAAATTGAAAGGAAAAGTATTTAAGAGAGGACATGATGGCGAAGTAGTAGCATCGTACATAATCATAAATTAAGAATGGAAAGAATATTTTGATAGGCTAGAAAATATAACGCATAATCCATCAAGGATATGAAGTTTATGAAAGGTTAAGGAAAGCATTGAATATGAAGGTAAGTGGATTGGAAAATAGGTTTGGGCACGAAAAGCAAAAATAGTTGGAGACGAGTGATAAAATTGGTTGAAGGGTTGACGGCCAAAAGTTATTGTTATTCATATTTTTCATAGAATAAGCAAGAGCATAGATTCAAGCAAATCTATATAGAGTCGAGTAAGAAAAGTTACAGGGAATAGTTGCAGAAAGACATGGCACCACCCAAAGAAACAACGATATCAACATTAGGGACCATGAAACAGTGCGCAAAGCCACCAGTAGCACTAGTACAATAAGGGACCCCAGGAGCATCTATATCAAAACCGAGTGTTAAGACATATAATTGTAAGGGTCAAACAATAATTTCAGTTATGTTTTTGAGTCATATATTTACATAAGTCATAGGTTTTCATGTCTTCTTGTTATAGTGTTCACTTAAAAGTTGATTTGAATAAGCTAAAGTTAGTCTTTCCTTGGTCTAGAGTCTTTAGGTTATGTATTTTGGTTATCATGACAAGGTGAATAAACCCTCATGAGTCACATATTTGAATTTTTCACCATCACCTTGACATGTCACACCTCCATGTTGTACACAATATTCCCTTTGTCATCATTTATCCGTTTAAGTGTCAAGTCAAAGTCGGGTTTATGCACTTCCAACTCACTAGGAGAGTTCGCAACGTACTCTATGTACATCATGATTTCTTTGTCATCATTGCAAATTAAAGAACCATGAAAGAGGATATTTCATCATTTTCATCACCACATTTTAACAAAATTTTAAGGGATTATGTCATCGGATCTCCTAACAGTCTCCTCGAAGTATGCAATTCTTGTTTGAATCAGGCACTACGAACTAGTGCTACAGACTGGATGAAGAGGAGGGTTGGAGGTTGGACAACTTGAAAACATCCCTGTACAAATTCAAAAACATCAACATCAATCCCAGGTACTCCATGAGAGTTTCCATGATGTTTGAGGGTTGAGAAAGGGGTTTTTGGTTGGTTTATCTATCGGCATTGCGAACTGTCCCATTCTTTTGTTGACAGATTTAAAATTCACTTTCATGATATTCTAAGCCTTTCTCACCAGAAAATATATCCTTTAGACCTCATCCATCTTTCCCATCACTCAAAATTCACTAGCTCCATTGATTTTCCCCAGCATTGTGAACCCTCTATTCTAGGCACTGCAAACTATATGATGCAACTAGGGCAGTGTGAACCCTTTGTTCCAGCATTGTTGAAACCCCATATTTTTCATATTTTACAAGAACAACTTTTAAAGAGTGACTTTGTACCCCTGTTAGCTTGAAATTTTTGGTTGATCAGTTGTCAAAATAGGTTTAAAAGATTGCATGCATTATCATGTTGTTAAATGATACTTGTATTGTCATCAAAAACCTTGTTTTAAGTAGAGAATTCACATGTGTCTCCCTCTTATTATAACTTCCAATTTCTTTTCTTTATATCTCATGTTTGAATAATTACCTATCTCATTCCTAAATGTGCATAAAGTAAGTTGTATAAAAACTTTGTAGAAGGTCAGCCTATTGAAAACAATTTGTCATCAAAACCCTAGTTTCCTGTATTCTCTATTTCATACATCTACCTGTCATTAAAACTCACAGAAAAACATTCCTCAACAGCAGTATGGATAGTCAAAAACATAAGAAAACTAATAAGGGAGGGGATATTGTAAGGAAAAATCCCTATGACATCAACTCCTTTATTTTGAGCCTTTGATCAGGAAATACTTTCATAGGGTAGGTTGCATCAATTTCTGTCAAAAGATGTAGAGGGGGCATCTAGAAGTCACCAGAGAATTTGCACTCAACTTCAATGGGACCAAAAATAGATTGGGGATGTTAGAATTTGAAGTTTCAGAAATGTCCATCTCTGTTACAACAGAGATACCCAACACTGGAAAAAAGTGGTTCAAGGCAATGTCATTAAATGATTCCTTCTCCAAGGAGTTTATTAAGCCAGAGTATCAAGGAGACAAATTGTCCAAAGGGGTACTTATAAGCCACATGCTTCGAGGTTTTGATAAGATTTTGAAGGTTATACAAAGGTATTTTACCTGTGAGGGGATATCTAACATGGTATATCAATATCACATGAGTTTGTTATTCCACTTCATAGGGAAAGAAGCAATGAATCTCCCTTTCTACCTCTTTAGAAGAATTTGTAAGATGGTTGATAGAGTTCAAGCCAAGCCTATGAAAGTAGAAACTAGTGTATTTCACTCTATCCTTATTAAAATGTTGATGATGGAAGAGTTGATAAAGACAAAAACTGTTTGGGAAACATTCCTCACTGCATCTCACTTTCAGGTGAATGTTTCCCCCACTCCACAGCCTAAGATACAAAGTCCTAATCCTATTGAAAGGAATGTGTGTTCATTGGTTAGCAAGAAGAAAATAGGTGCTATGACTGATATAGATGATAGAGAAACAAATGAAGCAGAAGTAGGAGGGCCTTCACAACCTTCGCATAGGAAAACTTCACCCATGGAAAATCTCACTCCTATGGAGGTTCCTTCAAGTAAATCCAAGGGTCTGAGAGGACGAAAGCTTGTGTTTTCTTCACCCATTGTTGTAGACAAGGTTAAGCCTAGGAGGCCTTTTACTAGAGCAATAGCCAAGAAAAATGTTCTATGAAAGATGATGTAGCAGAAACTTCAGCCCAAAGGAAAGGTAAATCCAAAGCTCTTGAGAAACCCATTGAAATTATTTATGTCACTACTCTTCAACATGAGAGTAATCTGGCCACTTTCAAGAGGCTCAAAAGACAACTTAAAGAAGAAAGGGCTAAGGTTGATAAACTGAAGAGTGAAGAATCTGGCTATAGGAAGAAGCTTAAGGGGATAATGGGCATGTACCATGAAACTATTGACAAGGCCATATTTTTGGCCAAAATATTCTTGCTCCTACACACGCAGCTCAGATATATCTACAAACAAAATAGATCTCATCGAGCTCAAATAAGAAAGCTAAAGGCATAACTGCAGCCTTTTAAAGAAGATTTTTCCAATAGAAATCTCGACATGCTAGCTAATTTTTCTACCAGGAGAAGCTCTAGAGTTAAAAATTGAAGATGTTGAACCACCATAACCAATATCAGTTTTGGTCAAGTTTCATGTTTATGCATGTTTACAACTTTTTGAGGATGACTATGTTTTGTAAATCTTGATGAGCTACTTGGATGTTTTCTTCTAGTCATATACCAATATCATGAAGTTTTTACAACATTTTGGGACACTTGAGGCAGTTTTGGGGTACTTTAAGCCTTTGAAAAATGAAACAAGCCACTACAGGAAAGTTCACAGTGCCTGGCGCTGCCAACTGGTTGTTTCAGATAGGCGTTGCTAACTCATGTTTTGGAGTTTTTGGAGGGAGGATCAATTGCCAAATGTCAATATGGATGCATGCCAATTGTCTAAGGATCAGTTTCAAGCTAGAAGGCCACCTTTATAAAGAATATGCCCTCAAATAGACACATCATCAGTATTTATGAATATGTTGCAAACGTTACCAACATTAGCTTGAAATTTATCATTATGTTTTTTTCTGTTTCACGCATGTAACCATGCCATATTTATGCAGAGGAATCCTATGCAGGAGTTGTTATTTGAATTTTAAAGTTTTCAATGACAGTCTAGGCTATAATATAGGCATTGTAAGAGTGAAGGGGGGTTCAAATGGTTTGAGAGAGAACTCATATTTTTTATGTTGTCTATGTAGCAGGGAGTACCTCCTATTGTATGTACCAAACCTAAGACACGTTGGATAAAATAAAATAATCTTGTTCCTTACCATCTTGTTTCTATCTAATTATGATTACAAACTAATGAATTATTCATTTGGGGTAATTGTTGTTGGACACACCTACCACACTTAGAAGGGGGGGTGAATGAGTGTGGGGATCTTTTTCCCAAAACTTCCCTCTAACACAAAAACTCCATAGTTAACATTCAACATTTGCTCATTACTAATTGTTTTCATTCATAATCAGTTAGATGTGAATACATATCAGCAACATATATTAGAAACATATTATCAACAAATCATCTCCAAAAGGAACACAAAGAACACAACATGTATGTATAATTTTTCTTTTTATTATGGACTTCAATCTGGGGGTTTTTCAGCAACAATTGAATAGAGTACAACTCTACAAGAGCACCGGCTCTATATGCAAGACTCAACTTGCATTATCAGCACCAACTGAGATGAGGCAAAAATCCTCAACATATATCAATCTGTCAACATAAACAAGTGCATCAACCATGCACCAACCTGTGCCATAATATAACACATTACTTAAACAACACATGGCTGACTTATACCATAAACAGAATTACATCCATAACCCATGTACCAAGTATAAACCAATCATGTGTCAAATAATCATAAACAATGACTCATCGATATGTATAACATCATCAACTATACACCTCATGTATGTACCAACTCATCAACTTCTTATCTCAACCCTTGACTAGTTTTGGATTGATCAACAACCCCAACTTAAAATAATCATAATTTTTGTACCTGTAATGAATAAGATCTAAAACTAAAACAATGTTGTTTAGTTTGTTTTATCACAATTCCTCTAGGTGGCACTGCTTGGAACCTCTCATAAAAGCGTTATCTAGGTGGCACTACTTGGAACCTCTCATAAAAGGCGTTATAGCAAAAATGGCATACCTTGCTGAATTCTGGCTTATTCTAGAGAGCGACCTTGTAAAGCATGGCCTGCACAAAATATTCATTCAATTGATATGAAAATGTTACACAACATAATACAGCCTTTACCCTAACCAACAAATTTTGTCTCACTAAATTTCGATCTATTATGAAGAAGTTATGACATTTGTACTCGAAACACCTGTTTTTGACTAGTTTTAGGACTAGCCACAAACCCTATTTTCCATAGAGTGTAACTCCCAAAATAAATCTGAATTTTTTACCAAAGATACTTGGGTATGTTTTCTCAATGGCATAGAAATTTCACGGTCTGAATCATTATATAAAAAATGTTATAGAGAAAATGGTGAGATGACCTGTAAATAACATACCTTAGAAAGCATCATCAAAATAATTTATCCTCCCTTCAATTTTGGCCCTCTTTTCTTCACCTTCCTTATGAAATTCGGCTTGGATATCCTTTTTTACCTCAGTCACCTATAGATCATCAATATGCTCAAGTGTTCCAGACCAAAAATTCTCAAGAAGCTCTCACAAGAAGCTCCCCATCAATACTCCAAAAGATATTCTCATAAGAAGCTCTCCATTGATCCACAAAAATGATGATCTACAAGAGACCATTGCTATCTTATTTATACTTTAATCCTCTAGGTCACTTAACCCATTTTTAGGTCACTTAATCCATTTCTAGGTCACTTAACCTATTTTCCTTATTTTAGGGTTAACCACTTTCCATAATTTATGTTCTAAGGCTTTTGCGACCATTGTTTTGATCAAAAAGTTCTTTCGGATTTATCGCATAGTTTTTTTTTATTTTCGACGTTTCAGACCAAACTAGTGTGGTCCATCATCAGGAAAACGTTTTGTGAGAAATGAAGGAAAAAAGATAAAACATGTGTATAAACACTTGAAAAGTTGTTATAAGGAGCCAACTTATTAAAAATGAAAAATGAAACCATGAATTATAAAACTTAAGAAATTATATTTGTTTGTTTAATAATTATTTATTTGTTTGTTTAATAATTGTTTATTTGTTTGTTTATTAATTTTTATTTAATAAGATCCGATTGGAAATTTTTTTATAAATTAATATCTAGAATTATTCATATTGGCTAGGGTAGGGATCCAATTTTGACTAATTTTCAAACAAAAATAAAGAAAGTGGATTTCAAACAAAGCTCAACTAAGTTAGCAGTACCTAGGTCAGTGATGTTTTTGATGACTTTCATTGCTCCGTCAATGGGAATTTTAGTGAAGAGAGAAACAACATCAAAAATTAAATCGGATCTTATTAAATAAAAATTAATAAACAAACAAACAAACAAATAAATAATTATTAAACAAACAAATATAATTTCTTAAGTTTTATA
>SNQJ01S0000635.1:369626-389613 GCA_010110895.2 Picea sitchensis
TCTAGGATAACTCAATCCGTAAAGTGTCTTCCCATGAGGGATTTCACCATAAGGGGACCACTTTGGAGTTCATCCATTTGTGCACCTTATCAATCATGATAAGAAAATAATGAGAACAAGGGTCCTCCAACCATTCTTCTAAGATAACTCAATCCGCAAAGCATCTTCCCGTGAGGGATTTCACCATAAGGGGACCACTTTGGAGTTCATCCATTTTTGAACCTTATCAATCATGATAAGACAATACTGATTCATCTATACATTTTTCCAACAATGCATCATATACCAATGAAACCACAACGATCCATCTTCATCATGTATCAATGAAAACTCATTGATCCATCTTCATTATATCAATGACAACTCATTGATCCATCTTCATCTATGCATTATCATCAAGGAAAATACATATTATATTACATCAATCATAAATAAATCAATCCTTTGACATCAATCAATCACTTGACATCAATCAATCAAACCATTGGCATCAATGACAACATGATCCAACAATTGTATATTTGTTGAAATGGACAATCTGTTGTGATATTGTTTATAATTGTATCATAGTTTTCTCTTTGATTATGAGAAGTTCTTATTTTAGAGGTTTTTCTTTATATGTCTGTCAATACTACCTGATGTAGATGATAGGCATATTACATTTTTCTTATTAAGTCTTCCACCTACTCACCTTATTTCTTAAATCTTGATCCAAGTTACTCAAATTCTTATTTGTTGGTGCATATTGGATGGGGTAAGTTGTGATTTCCATTCTTTTTTTCTAAGTTTTTCATCTATTTTCCACCTTATCATAAACACTTATCTTTAATATTTTGATGGGTACTGGGCTTGAACTTATAGAAGTCTAAGTGTGACTTCTAGTGCTATATTTTTTTGGCATCGTTGTCAGGGAATGGATTGAAGACATTTCCTTGGGTTGTACGATAAGACAAATTACTGATTTTGATGGTGCAAAGTAATCAGTAAACAAAATACTACGGATTTCACCTAGAGATTCCAAATTTCAGTTGTGGCTCCCAAAGGAAGACACGCGAGGTTGAATCCACAATCACCTCTGGCTACACCTGAACCCGATCCAGAAAATATCTTGAATAAGGGAAAAGTTCTGCAAGGATCTTCCTCTTCCACATCCTCAGGTACTTTTGGAAATTTTCTCGACTCTACTTTCCATACTCCAGTTTTTGTTTCTCATTTTTCTCATTTTCCTATTATTGAAACTCCTGTAAAGTCTAAACTAAGAGATTTCCTTTAGGATATTCATCTTTTTCTTATGAGATGAAAGAAGAAAGTATTGAAAAAATTGATGTTATTGCATCCCCTAAAGTTCTAAATTGGTGTAGGCTTGAGAGTCTAGAAGATTTTCCTCTCTTAGATTCTCCTTCTTCCCATTCTTTCAAATTTGTTGTGACCAAAGAAGAAGGAACCTTAGTTCCTCTTGAGTTTTCCCCATCCACCTCCAAGACCCAACCACTTTTTGTTAAGTCTGAAACTCCTCCATCTTATACTTTTCATTTTCCCAAGATACATGATATACAAATTACAACTATTCTTGTCAAATAACCTCCTACTTCTCCTAGAATTCATGATACACCTTTCCCTAATCAAATGGTAGGGGCTAATCCTCATCAAAATAGAATGGATACCATTGTGGCTACTAGGTATGCCCCTCTTGTGCTTCCTCAGCCTATGAACTCCCTCCTAGTAGGATATTATCTAAAGTATATGCCTAGGTTCACAGGAGAGGAGGATATCACTGCAGAAGAACACCTTGCATCATTTTATAGCTATGTTGATAATCTGGATATTGAGAATGAGGATGTTTGGATGAGATTTTTTGTACAAAGTCTTGATGGTGAAGCTAAAAAATGGTTTAGGAGTTTAGATCCTAGATTAATTGTTGGGATTGAAGCCCTTGATGATGCATTTTTAAGGCATTGGTGTGAACAGAAGGATTTTATGTATTATATCATTGAATTTGGAGCTCTCAAAAGAAAAGAAGGTGAATCAATATCAGAATTTTCAAAAAGGTTTAACAAAATGTATAATAAAATCCATATTGATATCAAGCCTATTGAAACTTCTGCCAAAATAACCTATGCTAGTTCCTTTGACCCTGGTTTTTTCCTTTTGTTAAGAGAGATAATATCTACTTCACTATCCCATATGCAAGATGCTATCATAGAAGTGGACTCAAAGATATTGGCTACAGATAAATTAAGAGGCAAATTTGATAGGGATAGGAGGGGGAAAAAAGTAGGAGCTTCCACTTATGATTCTTTAGCAACTAACCCTCAGGTGGATGAATTGAATAAGTTAGTCAAGTCACTTTCTGCAGAAATGGAAAAACTAAAAAATGAGGGGAGACAAGCCAATAGAAACACACAAGACTTCTGAAACAAGAACAATTTCAGAAGAGAAAATAATGCACCTCAAATTATTCAAAGATATTAGAGGAATATATAAGATCAAAAGGTTCAGACCCCTCTTCAAAACAATATGGTTTATGATGAAGAAGGAGAAAATGAGGAAGTTGATCAAGAAATTCATTGTCTAAGAGAAAAATCTACTTCCCCTCACCTAACTCAATCTTCTTATGAAGAGTCTCTAATGAACAACAACTAAATGAGTTAAGGGAGAAAAAACAAATGAAAATTGGAACAAGTACAACTTGAGGTCAAAACAGAAAGAGGGAAAGCCTAGTACATCCAATCATCCTAAAACATTAGAAACCTCTACTAAAATAGTGGCTACACCAAAGAAAGGAAATGAAGAACAAAATAATCAGCATGTGGTTATAGCCACTGTTCAAGAAATTAAAGAAATTGTGAAATCCCCATCTTCTTTTAAATTTGAGAATGAAATTCAGAAGATAAAAATTCCAGTCCCATTCCTAGAGTTGATAAAGAATGAATATTTCAATAATTCCATTTCTAAGATGTTGTAGCTTGATTTTTCTTCCCATTCAACAGATTCAGTAAATTTTCAAGATGAAAAACGCACAGTTATATTGGGGCCCTTAGTAGAAGATTGGGATGACTCCTCTCCTCCTTTTTATACTCCATTGAATGTACATGATAAGATCTTGCACAGTTTCCTAATGGACTCAAGTGCATCCCATAACTCAATGCCTAAATCTGGCATGGATGAACTGGGTTTAGATATCACCAAATCATATCATGATCTATATTCCTTTATTTCAAGAAAAATGAAATGCCTTGGGGTGATTAAAGATTTGGTTGTTACTATCTTTCAACTGTCCATGAAGAGTATTGTCATGGATTAAAAGGTTGGGAGGGACATTGCATATGGATCTCTCTTATGCCACCATACCAGTATTTGGGTGTGAACATAGAAGGTTGTGTAGAGAAGCACAGTTGGATTATATTATTAGTGATGAAGGTAATCCCACAAACCATCCTATTTATGTTTTTGACACTGATTTGGGATCTAGAATTCTACAACTCATTGATCTTCCTCAGTCACCTCTGGAAATTAGAAAACCATCATCAACAACATGTGAAATAGTCAATCAATGTGCTCAAACTTGGAAAATGTTTTTTGATGGGGAATATTCTAAAGATATTGTTGGTGTTGGAGTTGTTTTCATTTCCTCCTCTCAAGAAGCCATACCTTTGTCTTTCAAATTATAATTTGAAACGACAAACAACATTGCAGAATATGAGGCCCTAGTTTTGGGGCTAAGGGCTGCTAAATATATGAAAATTGAAGAATTATCAGTTTTTGGAGATGCAGAGCTGATTGTACATCAGATCAGAAATATATATCAAGCAAAGAATCCAAGGCTGAGAACACATAGGAATGAGGTATGGGATCTTATTGATAATTTCTTCCTAGCTTTAAACATATCATTTGTTCCTAGAGACGAGAATGCATTGGTTGACTCCCTAGTTGTTTATGCTAGTAAATTTAAAGTCCCATTACCTCCTAAGCTCAAGTATGATGTTGAGGTAAAGTATAGGCCTTCTATACCTAATAATGTCAAACATTGGAAGGTTTTTTAAGATGATATTGAAATAAAAATATTTTTGGAAATAGTAGAGGATTTTTTTGCTCTTCACATTGATCAAGACCCAGATGATGAAAATGGTCCTCATGCTGATAAATTATTGAACAAGATTGCAGACCATAAGATTGTCCAATTGCCTAGTAATCATATCCCCAAGGGATTGGTTCCTTTGGAGATATTATTTTATAGTAATGATGTGGCTGTCAAAGTGAGAGGTTCAAATGAAGATGTTGATTTGGCAAAGTGCAATTTAGGTACTGATGAAGATCCCAAGTATGTCAAGTTGTCTAGTAGTCTATCAGGAAAACAAAGAGATGAGTATATCAAACTGTTAAAGGAATTTGCTGATGTATTTGCTTGGAAGTATGATGATTTGAAAACTTATGATACAAGAATTATTGAGCATAAAATACCTTTGAAGGATGATACCAAACCATTTAGACAGAAACTAAGGCAGATCAATCCTATGTTGTTTCCCATCATGGAAAATGAGGTCAAAAAATTGATTGATGCTCAAATCATCATACCTTTTAGGTATTCTAAGTGGCTAGATAATCTTTTCCCTGTTAGTAAAAGGAATGGAGAGATCAGACTTTGTGTTGATTTCATAAATTTAAACAGGTGTTCTAGGAAAGATAATTACCCCTTGCCTAAGATGGAGCATATTTTGATTAGGGTGACAAGATCAACAAGGATGCCCATGATTGATGGATTTTCAGGCTACAATCATATCTCTATTTTACCTGAAGACATGGAGAAGACAACATTCACCACTCTTTGGGGTACATTCATGTACACTAAGATGCCCTTTGGTCTCATGAATGTAGGGGAAACATTCCATCATGTAATGGATATTGCTTTTATTGGAGAAAAATATAAGTTTGTGGTGACCTACTTGGATGACATCACAGTTTTTTCAAAATATGATTAAGAGCATTATCAACATTTGGAGAAGGTGTTCTGGAAATGCGAAAAATTTGGATTGTCACTTAATCCAAAGAAGTCCCTTTTTGATATGAAGGAATGTAAGTTTTTGGGACATATTGTCTTAGCTAAACGTGTAAAAATTTACCCAAGTAGAGTAGAGGCCATCAAGACTATATCTCTCCCTAGGTCCAAGAAAGAGATTCATTCCTTCTTGTGTAAGATAAATGATATGAAAATGAAAAGGTTTGTGTATAGAAAATTGCAAGTGTATAATGGATGTGTCTTGGGAAATTGGATCAAATTGCAAGCACGTGAAAATATCAAGTTTTTATACTTAAAATGAACAACATAAACAGACATAAACAACCATCAAAATAAAAACATAACACAACAGAATGATAAAGTAGTTCACCCCTCTCTTGAGCTACATCTCCTAGTCCATCTTCCAATGGATAATTTTCATTATATGATAAAAAGTGTTAAAACATTAATTTACAATGCTCAGAATGCAAAATAGATGGCTCTAATGGCTCCAGAGTGTCCAAAAACCCCTATTTGGGCTCTTTCTGCACCTGGTTTGGAAAAAAATTGAAGAAAACACCCTTCCTGGAAGTTTTCCCCAATAATTTGTTGTCTCTGCTCACCAAAATGCACCCACTGTCCATCCAAAAACTAGGCCTCCACGTGCTTATATGTTCCAAAACCTATCTTCTACAACCACACATAATCGACATGAAATTGTCGCATCGTTAGCAGGTTAGGCACCTTAACCGTCGGAGGTGTCGGCCATATGGGCCATGTGGCTAGGGTGTTTGGCTAACTGCCCGCACCCGCCGACTAATCCTTCCATAAAATTCACACCCTAGACAAGTGGCTTGCTATTGGTCTGTGACCATGGGCTAGGGATAAGCCCCGACCCTTTCTTTCCACCAAATGAACTGTATTGCAAACTTAAATAGAGGTTCTGAACTATATGGTTAAGTAATACCTTGTAGGTGGGTTGGTAGCCCAGTTTACGCGAAGACTTAGCCCTGCCCAGAGGCCACGGGTTTGACCCCTGCAAAGAACATACAAACAATTTTACACACGAAGGGGTTGCCACATGGCAACCCTTGAGTGGGCCACGTGGCACCCATACATTGATCCATGCAACTGCCATGTGTCAACCGGAGATTGGTCCACATCATCCAATGCATAGTCATCCTACCAAAACACCTTCTCAATCAACAGTCCAGTCATCCCTACCATGTCACCTATACAGTTGTATGATCAGCTGCCACATCAGCGTGTACAGATTGTATGGACTGTACAATCAACAAATTTTACCTGTTTGGAAAAATAGACAGAACGTGATATCTTCCTCATACGAACTCTGTTTGAGCCCATTCAAGTTGTGTTGAGATCATGAGGATGAGATCTACACAATGAAATCATTTTAGGGCAATTTTGAACACTTTTATTTTTGATCATTTTTTGATCCCCTAGATCACTCCTCCCCATTGGGAATCTTTTGGACCTCCAAAAGACTATTTCAATCAATATGTAGATCAAGGTATAGATCCCTCACCCTTCCAACCTCAACCCATTTAGCTTTTCTTGGATTTGTGCCTTTGAGACCAACACTAAGGTACTCCACATTCCCTCATTTTGAGGTTCGTATCTTTCTGTCAATGTTTGTATCTATTAGCACTAGGAATTACCTTTAGATTGCATGGAAGGCAAGCCCAGTACCCATCAGGTTATATGTGAATGTAAAAGGGTTTTGAGGGGTCAAATGGATAAGACTCAAGATGATAATGTTCCAACTCAGAAATCAGGGCTAGCATGCACAAGCAATCAAGGTCTTGGCTAACTTCAATCAGTAAGTGAGAATAAGTATGAATAGAGGGAAGACTTCAGTGAGAGGAATGTAGAGGTTGTTGTAAACATCAAGTCTGCAGAAAACCTAAGGAAGAAAGAGTCTTAACACAATATCTTCTTGAGTTCAGAACTTAAGGACACTAAAGAAACATCATGATAATATAATAATCAAACATACATCATAATATCACCACAACCATTCATGTGAATCATTCAAAGCATGAACACTTTAGCATCAGAAGAAAATAACTTGGAAAGAGAAGCTGATTTCTATTAACCAAGATGTCTCAAATCAAGTACATAACCAGTTCATAGTGACTTCATCAAAATATTACAGTATAAGGGATCCTTTCTCAACCATTCAAACCTAGTAAAGCATTTCATCTATCTATTTATAACAAAAAAGGGAGGCAACAGCTGGAGGTGCGAGTTAGCCTCCTTCCCATGAAAATCTCTAATAATTTATTCCATCTAACAACTTGACTAACAACCTATGTTATAAAATGGGAAAGTGTTGGTGACTAACCCAACCAATCTTTGAACTAACTTGATCCCCCTTTGGTGTGCAACTCCTTGTTTGCCATGTGTCCTTTAGGGGCATGTGGTTGTCATCATGTTGCCAGCTATTGTGTCTGCAATTCTCTTCATCATCGGCTATCTAAAAAGTTGTTAGCTCGACCCTCCTGGATTACTGGTATATGTTGGTAGCATCTTTGGGTAGCACTCTGAGTAGCGCACTTTGTAGTGCCATCACAAAATTTCATGAGATTCTATAGCGCAACCTCAAAAATAGACAAGTAGAAAAGGTAGCACCGAACCTTCGTATCCTCTGTCCAAACTTCAGTCTCTACGAGAATTTAGGTAGTGAATTTTGGTAGCGCGATTCTGGTGTGTCTCTGTGCAAACTTTGTCTCTACCATAAATTCGGTAGCGAATTTAGGTAGTGCCACTCTGGTGTGTCTCTTTGTAGACTTCTGTCTCTGCTAGAAATTCGGTAGCGCTCGCCTGTGTGTTCTGTCAAACTTTAGGTAGTGTCATCAAAATATGAAGCACCTTCACTTGAACATGTACAGAATGGGTAGCAACCTCGGGTAATAGCAGCTTCATAAGTCTTAGGCGTTTCGGTAGCATTGTGGGTAGAAAACTGGTGGAATATAAAAAATAGACTATTCTGTAGCACCATAGCGCTACAGAATGTCTGCACTATTACTGCCGAAGGGATTAATTATTTATAAAAAACAAAAACTCTGAATAGTAAGCACTAGAACCCTGTATAGGTGGCATAGGTAGTGTTTCATCAATAGTTTATCTTCACAAAAAGGGACCATCTTCAAAAATGGAGCTCACTTTTCACCAACTACTTCATTAATCTAACACTTAACCTGACACTCTTTCTTGGAGAAGGAGGATCCTCCTTTGGTCCAACAGTCTTCTTCCTTTTAGTAGTGATAGGATTCTTCAATGGAGCTATGCTCTCCTTGGATATTGGTGTCTCCTTTTCAATAGCAGCTTCAACCAATACCTGCAATTTCCTTTGAGCCACTTCATCTCGAAAATGTTGTAACTCTTCTTTGAGCTTTCTGTTCTGAGACTGAAAACCTTTGTTCTACCTGTAAAGGTTTTTGAGATGCCTATGGAGAGGCTAGACCTTTCTTGCTGTAAAACTTGGTAGGTCAAGAGTGTGGCTATAGCCATCCATGAGTTCTTTCATCTTAACCCTATCAGACATGGCTTCTGCTTTCAACTGAAACACCTCCTTCCTAGCATCCCTAAGTTTCCTGATTAATATTTTGAATGTCTGGCTGTCAGGTGGAGTAATGACATGAACAGTCTCAACAGGATTTTTCATGGTCTCCACTTCCTACTGCATAGGAATTACCTTGTCTATCTCATCAAGCTTCTTGATTCCTTTTCCTTTATCTTTCTTCTTTTGTACATGGGTTTCTTCTTTCTTCTCCACAGGCTTTCCAATGCCTTGGCCCTTATCTTTCTTTTTCTGTAGGATAGAGACTTTAGGTAGGGATCGTTCTTCAACAACCTCTTTAGAAGTTGATGCTCTTGTGAAGGGATTTCTGACCTTGATGTTGGTTGTTGAAAGAGATGAGGAGAAGTGTAGCTTCTTCCCTTTCTTTGTTGTAGGTTTAGTAGAATAAGGGGCTTCTTCTAACTTTGGTGGAGGAGGGGGTGAAAAATCTCTCTGTGGAGAATGACAAGCTTCCTCCTCAGTTCATGTGACCTCCTTGATGACCTCTAGATCTTGAACAAGAACTCTGCCCTTTCTCTTCTTGCTAGTACATGCTTTAGCAACACTGATGGATGGTAAAGGGCTTGCTTTCTGCTACTGAGGATTAGCTTCTATATCCAACTTGAAGTGAGAATCAATAAAAAAATGTTCCCATGAGACATATTTCTTACCCAGTTCTTCAGAAACTAGCATTCTAATAAATCTAGAGTGAAAGATGTTAGTATCCACATCCTTAGACTTGGATTGAATCTTGTCTGACATATTGCCTATGCTCCTTATAAAATAGTAGGGAATATTCATTTCAATTTTACCAGTAAAATGCAGTAGAAGCCTTATATGGTATTGGTATAATGTTTTGAACCTCCTTTCACACGTAAAGTATCTCTAAATGATCCTCAATATCTTATCGAAATGCTCAATCAGATGATTCCTTGGCACACCTTTAGAAAAATTACTAGCTTGATGTTCAGGCTTAAGGAACTCTTTGGCATAGGATGCATTCAAAGCCATGGATTTAAACCATTTCTCACTTGTGATAGGGATTCCTGTAGCAGCTGAAATAGAGGCCTCAGTCACCTCAAATTCTAGATCCCCTACCTTGGTTTTTAGGCCATCAAAATGTAAGTAAAACAGATTTGTCACCTCAAGATGACCTCTTTTCATATTTTGGCAGAAAGATATGCATCCCACCCTTTGAAAAACTTCTTTGGCCATGGGCTCTGCCTCAAATATATGCATGTCCATAGACTCATTTCTGACCACCTTACCCCCCTTGTGTGACTTCTTCATCTAAGGAGTCTCCATAGTTTAGGATAAGAGATTCTTATGGCTATGGAGTGGTGATAACCAGGAGGACCCAAAGTCAAGGCTCAAGTGGATAGAACTTCCCTTAAACCAGACTGGTGCTACCTAACTAAACTGGCTGTTGAAATCCCACCCTGAGATGTGTGCAGGTATGAACACTTAGAAAATCCGAGGATACCCTATAATTTGCATTTGAAACTGGGTAGAGATAGCCTAATTTAAGTGTCATAGGAAGTAGGGGAACAAAGTCACTGAGTAGCGCCTCTAAGTAGTGCACCGCAAATGCAAAGGATAGAACTTGCTTGGATGTTGTGAGCTTAGTAGAAATGGTGGTGGATGTGTCAAACTTCAGTATGCAGGTGATGAGATTTATAGGTTTGAAAGGAGGGAATAAAATGATAGCGTGGTGTGAGTAAATATCTACTCTAGTTATGCAGGCCCGATAACCAAAATTATGAGCACTATCTCTCTTTGAAAATTATGTGCAGAGGAGGAAAACACGGAATACCTGTGGAATAAAATTGGTTTGGAAACCTCAACAATATTTCAGGAAGAAGCCATGAGAATATTGGCCTTGGAATCTACCTCAGCATCAGATCTGGTAGCACTGTTGTCGATTGGTCATAACTGGGAGTTTGCGTAGCGCAACAATCTTGAGTTTTTCAAAAATTACAAACCATTATCAAAGCTTGTAAATATGAGATCTTGAAAGCATCTTTTAACCAACTCCTGGCGCTTAAAAAAAAGGAATATGACATCAGCGTTGTAATCATAAATCATGGTGGAATATGATGAATGGGAAAGGTGCTACGGAAACTCCTGATGTGTGGGAAACGCTTCATTTCAAAAAATGATTGGAAAGGTAAGAAAAGGACAACAAGGCAGGGCTACGAGGGAATGAGTGAGGAAAATGGCCTGTCAAATCAAGATATTCGTGGAGTGAATCAATCCTAGTGACAAGTCATGAGGGGGATTAAGTCATGAACAAAATGGTCCTAGTGACAAGTCATGAGGGGATCAAAGATAAATCATGAAAAAAACGGTCCTAAGTCCAAATTTGAATGAGGTTTAAAACACAATTCATGACTTAATACTTTATTTGTCAAGGGGTCCCTAACAAGCACACTTTTAAAAGGATCAAATTAAAAAATTAAAATCTAAGGCTTAGGAAAAGATAAAAATAAAGGCTAAAAACCCAAGGCAACTTAGTGTGATAACAATATCCTCAGGCAATTCTGAAAGATATTCTAGTGAGAAGTCATCTATTGAAGGAATATGAACATGCTATCCTTGATCATCAATCAAATAAGGCTCATACAATCTCAAATTCTCAACATTAACAACTACATACATTTTCATATAAGGAGGCAAATCCAAATGGAAGGCATTATTACCAAATTTTTCAAGAATATTAAAAGGTCCATATCTAATTGGTTTTATCTTTTTACCTTCTCCTTTAATCCTCTCTTTGCTAATGTAAAGACAAAATTCATCACCAACTTGGAAACTGTGATCAACATGATGTTTGTCATGTCTTGTCTTGTACTTGGCTTGGCTCTTTTCCAACTGTTCTTGTACCATTTGATGCACTAATTGAATTTGTTCAATGAACTTCTTTGCTCTATCAATGTCATAATGATCATCAATAGCCACATCCTTCCCAAAGATAAAATCTAAAGGATATTTTGGCAAGTAACCAAAACATTCCCCAAATGGAGATGTTTGAGTCAATGAATTCTTATCTCAGTTATAAGCATGTTGAATGTAGTGTAGGTGCTAATCCAAAAGCTTAGGAATTTTTTTGCAATAACCACGAAGAATATGTACTACTATTCTATTCACCACTTATGTTTGACCATCAGTTTGTGGATGGAATGATGTGCTCTTTTTCAACTTGGTGTCCATGAGTGCCCATAAGCTTGACCAAAAGTTCCCAATAAATCAAGATTCTTGATCACAAATAATGGATTTGGGCAACCCAAAATGTACCCATACATGTTGAAAGAACATTTGTGTCATTTTTTCAATTGTAACCTGCTTCTTACAAGGCATTAAAACACAAATTTTGTTGAAACGATCAACCACAACATAAAGATAATCATGATTCTTTTTTGACATAGGTAATCCTCCTACAAAGTCCATGGAAATGCTTTCCCAAGGACAAGAAGGAACTGGAAGTGGAGTATACAATCCTAACTTTTTGTTGCTCGGCTTACTTCTAGCACATAAATAACATTATCTTACATATCGTGAAACACTTTCATTCATTTTAGGCCAATAGCAATACCTTTGCAAATTAGCCATCGTCTTTCCTACACCAAAGTGGCCAGCAATAAGAGAAGAGTGTGCTTCCCTTATAATGTTGACTCTTTCACCCTATGGAATACATAGCTTTCCAAGATGATACACAAGTTTATCATACACATGGTAATCCAATTCCTCAACTTGGTTAGAATGACACAAAGTTTCACAAACCTCTTTAAAATCAACATCTAAAGCATACCGTTCAACATAGCTCTCATGCATGATAGAATTATTCTTAAGAATAACTGAAGAACTAACAATAGGCCTAGAAATCATATCAACAACTTTATTATAAATGTCTTTCTTATACCTGATAACCAAGTGGAATTGTTGTAGGAAACCCATCCATCTAAAGTTCCTTTCTTGTTGTAGCTTTGTTTGTGATTGCAAGTATTGCAGCAATGGTTGATTATCTGTGTGAATAATAGTTTATTTTCCCAACAGATAGTGTTTCCATTTTTTCACACTTTTCACCAATGCATACAACTCCTTTTCATATGTAGGATAATTAATCACAACACCATTAAAAGTTTCAGAATAATAACAAATGGGCTTACGATGTTGCAACAATACTTCTCCCATGGCATAGTTACTTGCATCTTTTTGTATCTCAAATGGTAGTCTTAAATTAGGAAGTGCAAGAACTGGAGCTGAACTAATTTTCTCCTTCCATAAATCAAAATATTTGTGTTTCTTTCCTCCCCATTGGAAAACCTGCTTAATTCTTTTCATGGCATTTAATGGAGTTGCAATTGAAGAGAAGTTAGCAATAAACTTTCTCCAATATTAGGCTTCTCCCAAAAAGCTTCTAACCTATGTTACATTGTTGGGCTTGGGCCAATCTAAAATGAATTTTACCTTGGAATGATCTATTTTCAGTTCTCCTCCTCCAACAATATGTCCCAAGTAAACAAGTGAGGTCTTTCCAAACTCACATTTAGACATCTTTAAAAACATATTTTCTTTCTTCAAGAAATCTAAGAATTTCTTCACATGCCTAACATGTTCTTCACGATATTTGATAAATATCAATATGTCATCCAAGTAGACAATTACACAATCATCAAGAAAAGGCCTTAAAACATTATTCATAACTCTCATTAATGTTGCAGGAGCATTACAAAGCACAAATGGCATAACCATCCATTCATACAAACCTTGCTTTGTTTTGAAAGATGTCCTCCATGTGTCTCCTTCAACAATTCTAATATGATGATAACCACTTCTCAAGTCCAACTTAGTGAAATACTTAGCATCTTTCAATCGATCCATCAAATCATCAATTCTAGGAATAGGGTAACGATTCTTTACTGTAATCTTGTTCAAGGATTTGAAATCTACACAGATGCACCATGTACCATCTTTCTTTGGTACTAAAACAATTGGTGACCCGCATGGTGATGTGTTTGGCATGATAACCCCTTTGTCAAGAAACTCTTGGATTTGTTTTTTGATTTCATCATTCTCCATGACTGACATCTTGTACATGCCAATGTCTGGAAGAGGAAAATCTTGTTGCAATTGGATCTCATGTTGGATACCTCTTTTAGGAGGAAATCATTTTGGCTCCTGAAAAATCTCATTATGTTTGTTAAAAAACTCATACAAATTCGATTTTAACTTTGCATCACATCCTTGGAAATATTCTTTTTCAACATTGTCGTGGGTTTGATCATCAAGAGTACAAAATTCTTACTAGAATTGACTAATATCTTCATTTGTCCAGCATTTACAAGTAGCAAATTAAACTTCTTGGTAAGTGATATAACAATGTACTCAACTCCATTTTTAAACAAATGATATTTGTTCTCATGACGATGAAACATGTCTCTCCTATCATATAAATATGGGCTTCCCAAAACAATACCACAAATGTCCAATGGAATGACATCAAGCTCTACCTCATCTATAAAGTTTGCAGTGATGGAAAATATAAGTCTACATATGTTTTTCACATGAAATTTGGCATTGTCACATATCCAACCTAGAGGATATGGTTTAGGATGAGGAGTTGTTTCCAAATGCAATTTATTGACACTGTCTTCAAAAATGAGGTTTTCTTGAGAACTAGTATCAAATAGAATATCTATCTTGGTATCCTTTGAAATTAACCTTATGTGGAAAAGCTCTATTCTTTATTTTTCATGTTGAGTTTCATTGAGGCTACTACTTGAAGAACTAGTATTGGAAATAGATTCCTTACCTTGAAAACCCATGGCTGTGATTTTTGTTTCATCTCTAGAATCAGATCCTAAATCATGTTGTGTAGTTGCAACAATCTTTGGTTTCCCTTTGTTGTTGAACTTTTTGGGTCTCATTTCAGGATGAAGTTTCCAACAATGGTCTTCATCATGTCCATCTTTTGAACAATGTTTACATGAGAGTTTCTCTCCCTCTTTCTTGACTGAAGCATTCTTCTTTCCATTTCCTTTGAATTTCCTCTTTCCTTTGTCTCCATTATAAAATGGCTTCTCGCTACCCTCTTGAGGAGAATTCTTCCCTAGATTGCTTCTAAATGAGTTGCATTTACACAAACTTCACCTAGAATTGTAGGGTTAAACATGAGAATTGTGTGTCTCAAATAGCTATGCAATCCTTGAATGTATTTGAGTAAAGTTTCTTGAGAAGATAAATCTATACTCAAAATCAAAGCTCTTCTCCTAAATTCTTGAGTGTAGCTTTGCACATTTTTCCCTTTAGCTTGTATAATTTTTTTCCAATCCATGATAGATTTCTGCATGTAAGCTAATGGATAAAATTTCCTTTTAATTTCAACAATAAAATCATAACAAAAGGATCAAACTTTACCATGCTTCTTCATGTCCTATTGACTTTTGGCTTCCCACCAAATGAGTGTTGCACCTTCCAATCTAAGAGAAACAAGTTGAATCTTAGTTTCATCATCTTGGATTCTTTGTATCCTACAATACACTTCAATTTGACAAATCCAATTATCCAATTTCTCATCATTTACCTTTCCATTGTACATATCCAATTCAAAATTAATATCAAGCTTAAGCAAAGGAGTTTGTGGAGGAAGTTTACCATGTTCTTTTGGAGATTTTGGAGATGGTTGTGAAATGGTAGAAGAAGTGGAGGATGGAGGTGAAGGAGGTGGAGTGTCACCATTTCCTCCATTTCCTTTTGAAGTTTTATCACCATTACCTTCATCACCTTTTGGAGGATTTAAGATTTCTCCTTGCAACCTTGCATTCCTTTCTTCAAATAAAACTTTCAACATTTCTTTCATATCATAAAAGGATTTTTTGAAATTTTCCTCTTTTGAAGTAGGAATTTGATGGCTCTCCTCATGATCCATACTTGGTGAATGCCTCCTTGAAGCTTGAGGTGAATGTATTGTTCTCCTTCTTTAAAGTTCAGAAATTGGCTCTACAAGTTGCCCTCCTCCTCTTGTGATATTCAACCTTGTAAGCATCAGAAAACAAAACACTTCCAAACAAATCAAACCTTCAAAAAACTTTTCTCTAATACCAACTTGATCTAAAAAATTAAAAGGTTTGTGTATACAAAATTGCAAGTGAATAATGTATGTGTCTTGGGAAATTGGATCAAGTTGCAAGAACATGAAAATATTGAGTTTTTATACTTAAAATGAACAAAATAAACAGACATAGACAACCATCAAAATAATCACATAACACAACAAAATGATAAAGTATTTCACCCCTCTTGGGATACATCTCCTGGTCCATCTTCCAATGGATCATTTTCATTATATGCTAAAATGTGTTAAAAAGGTTCTTTACAATGCTCAGAATGAAAAATAGATGGCTCCAATGGACCATTTTCATTATATGCTAAAAAGTGTTAAAACAGTGCTTTACAATGCTCAGAATGAAAAACATATGTCACCAATGGCTCCAAAATGTCCAACAACCCCTGGTTGGGCTCTTTCTGCACCTGGTTTGGCCAAAACTTGAAGAAAATACCCTTCCTCAAAGTTTTCCCCAATAACCTATTGTCTCTGCTCGCCAAAATGCACCCATTGTCCGTCCAAAAACTTGGCCTTTGTGTGCTTCTGTGTGCCAAAACCTAGCTTCCGTAACCACACATAGTCGACACAAAATTGTCACACCATTAGTGGGTTAGGTGCCTTAACTGTCGGAGGTGTCGGCCATATGGGCCATGTGGCCATGGTGTTGGGCTAACTTCCCGCACCCGCCGGCTAATCCTTCCATAAAATCCACGCCCTGAACATGTGGCTTGGTGTTGGTATGTTACCTTTCTTTTCGCCGAATGAACTATATTTAAAACTTAAATAGAGGTTCTGAACTATATGGTTAAATAACACCTTATAGGTGGGTTGGTGGCCCGACCTACACGAAGACTTAGCCCTGCCCAAAGGTCACAGATTCGACCCCCCTGAGTGGGCCATGTGGTGCCCATACATTAGTCCATGCAACTACCATGTGTCAATCAAATATTGGTCCACGTCATCCAATGCACAGTCAGCCTGCGAAATCACCTACCTAGTCAACAGTCTAGTCAGCCCTTCCACATCACCTATATGGCCGTATAGTCATCTTCCACGTCAGCCTATACAGACTGTACAGTTAGAAAATTTTGTTTGTTTGGAAAAAAATACAGAACATGATATCTTTCTCATATGACCTTTGTTTGATCCTGTTTAAAGTTGCATTGGGATCGTGAGGACACGATCTATGCAATGAAACCATTTTTGAGCAATTTTTAACACTTTGATTTTTGAGCATTTTTTGATCCCCTAGATCAATAAACTTCTTGAGAATATTCGTTTCCAATTTTTTTGAGTTAAATAACTTTATCACATCCATTCTAAGAAAGGGGAATGAGGTAAAATGGACACTTGAAGCTAGGAATTATTTTGATCCTATTAAACAAGCATTAACTAAAGCACCTATTCTTATCATCCCTGATTATTCAAAAGAATTTATGATATTTTATTTTGCCTCAAATGATACATTAGTTGTTGTCCTCCTTTAGAAAAACTCAGATGGAATGGAGCAAACTATCTTTCTTCAGCAGAGCTTTGAGAGATGTTGAAGTCAGATATGACATCATGGAGAAGCAAGCTTATGCTTTGGTCAAAGCCCTCAAAGATTTCAGAGTATATGTTATGCATTCCAAAATTATTGCTTATGTCCCTTCAAGCTCTATTAAATAAATTCTAATTCATCCTGACATATATGGAAAGAGGAGTAAGTGGATTGCCAAAATTATGGAGTTTTATCTTGGTATGAAACCTACCAAGCTAGTGAAAGGACAAGGTTTAGCTAGATTGTTAGTTTAATCAAATTGTAAGGAACTTGGGGTTAATTTCATGAATGCAGATTTTGTATATCAGTAGACAGATATTACTAATAGTATCTCACATATCAGCCCAAAATTGACAGAGTGTATTTGGTACAAGGAACTCATCCATTTCTTGCATACATTGTAACCTCCTACTAGATTTGAGAAGACTAAGGTGAGGGATTTAAATCTCAAAGAAATCAGATATTGCATTGTTGATCAGGTTTTGTATTGGAAGGATCATGTAGGGGTTCTTTTAAGATGATTGGATCTAGAAGAGGAAAAGAAAACCGTGACTAATTTTCATGATAGCCTATGTGGAGGTCATCATTTTTGGAGGACTAAAACATATAAAATCCTCAGAACTGGTTACTTCTAGCCTAGTTTATTCATTGATGTATGTACAAAGATCAGGGCCTATGATAAATGTCAGAAATTCTCAGGCAAGAAAGAACTAAAATATATTCCTCTGAATCCCATAGTGGTATCTGGTCCTTTCTAGCAATGGGGATTAGAATTTATTGGAGAAATCCATCCATCTTCAAGTGGCCAACATCATTGGATCCTGACTGCCACTGATTATTTCACCAAGTGGATAGAATCCATTCCCACAAGAAATGCAACACATAAAGTAGCCATTAGATTCCTAGAAGACATTTTTTCAAGTTTTGGTTGTCCTAACAAGATTGTGACTGATAATGTTTCATCTTTTAAAGCTGAACCTCTGGTCAAGTTCTGTAAAAATTTGGGATTCAACTTATTCACTCTACCCCATACTATCCTCAAGGTAATGGTTTAATAGAATCCTCCAAAAAAATCCTAGTGAAGATCACCATAAAGTTGTTGGAGGACAAAAAAAAGTATTGGGATTCAAAGCTGAAGTTTTCTCTATGGGCAGATAGAGTAACTACCAAGAGATCAATTCGAACTACTCCATTTTAGATGGTCTATGGAACTGAATTTGTTTTTCCTACTCAACTATCCTTACCTGTGGAAAATTTTCTTCAAGACCAACAAGGAGAACTATATGAAATGATCATGATGATGCATCAGCTAGTATAAGTACATCAGACTAGGGAACAATGCTTTGATAAAGCACAAAGCCATCAACAGAAAATTAAAGAAGCTTTTGACAAGAAGGTGAAGAATGAATATTTCCAGCTGGGAGATTTGGTGCTCAAATGGGATGCACAAAGGCAAGACAAGGGTTAACATGGTAAATTTGAAGCCTTATGGATTGGTCCTTTCAATATTTATGAAGTTATGCAAAATAATACTTTCAAATTGTAGAGCTTGGAAGATACTGAATTTTTTGGTGTCCCAATCAATGGGCATTTTCTGAAGAAATAATTTTCTTAAAGCCATGAGTGGCTTCCTTTCATTGTAAATATCAGTTTTTAGTTTGTTTTACTTGTTTTCAATAATGACCCCATATCCCTTGGATAAGACACTAGAACTGCATGTTCTTGGTAGCTCATAGGGAGCATGTCATCCCCTGTGGAGCCAAATGTTAACACATAGGATAGTAAGGGTCAAACAATCATTTCATATATGTTTTTGAGTCATAGATTTACATAAGTCATAGGTTTTCTTGTTATAGTCACTACTACATATGGGTGGATTATTCCACAAAAGTTTTCTACATTTCCATTATTTTCATGTTTTTTTTAAATAGGGCGTGATTTTCATCGATATTGCCACGAAAGTGCATCGATATAGACAAGAATAGGTTTTTTAACTTGGTCAAGATTTTCATTGCTATTTCCATGAACGTTCTTCACTTTTGCCACTATTTCCACAAAAAAAATTCCTATCTCATTGGTCGGTGTTAGCGGCTAGTTGACTAGTTGATCTATATATACCTTACTTTAAGAGACATTACGACACACATGCTATAGTTGCGACACTGTTCATGGATTTTGTTTGAGCTGTTTATTTTTTCCGTCACCCACCAGTTGAACAAATCCAATTCTAGATCTACATAGATCGGATTTTGAACTTCCAAGGTTAGTATTCTTTTTTTATTGATGTACTCATTTAACATGTAAATTTTTGTTCAAATGTCCAAATTTCATGTAGCTTGTTTTTTCCTTGATAATATATTATATGTGTAGTACCATATTTCATGTCTTTGGTTTTTGGATCTAGTTAGTATATTCTATGTAAAAGGGTATGTGGATTCCATAATATTATAGGTTTATGGAATCCACATACCCTTTTCCCTTCAATTGTAGCTACAATGTCTCTCTCTTTTCATTGATAAATATATGGAAGTGCTCTTGAAACTCAACCATGATCGGTGAAATGATAGTAATTGATTGTCATTTTATTCTCTCTTTTATTTTTAATAACTAACAAAAAAAAACCAACAAATCTTGATTGAAGCTTTGATACCACTTGTTACATCCCTAGTACCCAAATGGGATCACACTTGCATAAATTGAAAATAATATAACAGTGACAATAATGGTTGGGATACTTGCACACCTAATGGTTGGCTAGCACTT
>SNQJ01S0000636.1:27715-66187 GCA_010110895.2 Picea sitchensis
AAAGCTAAACTGGGAAAATGAAATTCGATTTATCAAAACAAAACTATGTACATAATGCATGCTTATGTGACAAGGCAAATCCACGCTGTAAACAGAGCTATGAGTTTGTTATATAAACAGGTGATAGACATACCAGTGAGGCTTCTCGAGCTATGCCAATTTTGAATTCACGACCGCTGTAGCTGACTCCACATTTTTAAACAAAATAGAGCCTGTCGTTCTCTATTTCTTATCAGTGGCTTGCAACTTAGCCTTTTGACTGGTAAGCCATGCAACTTGGTCCTCCAAAGAATGAATTCTGGACTGTAGCATTGGAACATCAACATAATACCTTTCTAACCATGAGCTACATTGATCACAGGATGGCACTGTAGGTTGAGGTAGAGCAGGAGAGGGTTTCGACGAATCACCAGGGGTTTCACAAGGCAGCTTAATGCCTGGGTAATTAGGGTCATTTTGCAAGCAAGGTGGTAGGTTTTTCACAAAGTCGTATGAGGGTTTGGCACACAAACCTTCCAAATAGGGGTATGCACTAGCCAAGAAATGCTCCACTTCTAAGTCGGAGTCTTCACTCACCACGATAGGGTCAGGGTTGACATGAGGTTTTGGCTTATTCCTTGCCATTCGAGAAATTAGACGGGCGTTCTTTTTTCCTTTGGCGTTTGCTGTAGGCTTGGCTTTATGCCTTTTAGCCACAGGCTTAACAGTTTCAGCATCCTTGGTCACAGAGTGGGGTAGGTCGATAGGTGAGTCGGGTAAGGGTTTAGGCAACAGAACACTGTAGGGTACCGGGGGTACAGTCTTTCCCTTGCTCACCATAGGCTTGTCAACCTGTGGTGGGTTTGAATCCTCAAAATCATTGCGAGTAAAAAAATCGTTCCAACAGTCTCGGTGTAACCCCAAATGACAGACAACAATCATTTTAATCAACCCATAGTGAAAAAGGCTGCTATCGGCCTGGTTCCTTTTGTATCTCTTAGACATTTTAAACAGGCTTCTATGCAAGTAATAAGGCATATTAAGCTCATAGCCCATGAAAACCATAAGCAAATGAAGGTGGTGTAAGAAAAAAAATCCATACCAACCCTCGCAGGTGATAAATTATTTGGTTATCATCAGCAAATCGTGCCAACGTTGCTTGAGCATATTCGCAGGCAAACCTTTGTCACAGGAGTTAACCTTACGCGATTGGAAGAGCAATGTCCACAGGACCTCTTCCACTTTGCAATTCTTGGACCATCATTGTCCAGTGGCAGGCAGACCTGTAGCTAAACTGAGAAATTGCTCGTCAATTTCCAATTGGACATCCCCGACCTTGGCTCGACAGCCATCAAAGGTTAAAGTGAATTGCCAAGCCACGCAGGGGTTAAAACCATCAAACTTTTGTATGAACGGGAGCCATCCAAATTCTTTGAGGTCACTGTAAGCACTGTCGAACATCAACAGAGCCTGGCTACCATTGGGTTCAGCCCTTACGATTGGAGCCATGGTGCGGGCACATGGTAAGGTTTTGGATTGAAAACCAACAACACACAGGAGCAATATCATTTGGGCTAACATCTACGAACGAACAAAGTGGATGCATTAATGTGCGTGTGAGAGGGTGGTGGGATTATTCACCGCCATGGAAAGCAGTAATGACGAAGTACAACCGCTGTTCAATCAATCATAACATAGTTCAAACCATAGTATTCGGCCAACCCAAAAATCAAACGGTGGATGATATACCAATGCGCCATTGTATTATTTCAAACCATGAATGTTCAATGTGAAATCAAACCCAAAGTTAAATATGTGCCATCATATAAGTGTGTAATCAAACATTATAAAACATTGTGACAATCGATTTCATAACATTTGACAAGCCAAGAGCTTATAATAATAAGGATCACATTATATAACAACAAAATAAACCATGACCCCTATGCAATATAATCACTAGGCAAGTCCCAAACAATATAAATCTATATGGTCAATGCCTTACCAGTTTAAGTTATGCAACCAAAATGTCCAAATAGGCATAGTTTGAAAATTCATTTAGCCACACAATAATAAACCAAAGGTGGGTGCCTTTCAGAATATCAATGAGAAGATCATGACAGTTCAAATAACGATGGAGGATTTTTCACGCTTACAGTCGTGAAAACTAAATTGAGACCAATTTGCAAGTGTCGCAAGGGATCAAAATATCATCTATTTGCAAAATGTGAAGGCAACTTGAAGTTCAAAAGTCATAGGTGTAGGCAGCTTATAGGGCAATGGAAAAAATTGAATTGGCTGCCAACAGATTCTTCATTTTAATCTTGTTGACCTCATCAACACTCCCAGTACTATTAATAGTAACTGGTTTCTTAGAGCCAACATCTGATGTTGTTGGGGCCTTTGTCCTTTTCAGGTTCTTCTTCTTCTTTTCTTTCCGTTTCTTCTTCTTCTGATCAACCTGGCTGCTTTCTTTAGAGATTTCACTAGGTGAAGAAAGAGAAATGGAAGGAGACATAATGGGCGAAGAAGGTGAAAATTCGACGTGAGGTTGATGTGTGGGTGGTGTACCAATGTCTAAAGTATTAGGTGCAGCTGAAACATTGGGAGGATTCAGGATCACCGTAGTGGGGAACAACCAAACCGGTAATCCGATAGTGAGTCCTAGAAGACTTAGTGTGGCAACATATGGAGGACCAAAGTTTCCAAATGAAGGAAAGGTATAATTTTCCCCAGGAGAAGGGGTTCATCCATTGGTACTCCCAGGATTCGATGCCATTAACACTGACTCAACCTAAGGTCCACTAAGTAAAACAAACAACACATGCTATGAATCTGAGAAGCAACCAATCAAACAAACCTTCCTACGATGAAACCACTAGTTGGTGATGAAATCCAATGTCGCGAGATCAAAATAGGAAGGGGCAAGGATAGAGTGGGTGGATCAGTTACGTTGGCGACCTGCTTAACGGAATTACACCTTGGTGCAAGCTTCCACGTAGTAATTATGGATTTACCCTCCAAGGAGCCCGAGGGAGTTTGTCCAACGTTTGTTCCAAGTACAGTGAGACTTTTCTTCACCGTCACCTTGTGTGAGACCCTAAAGATTGTGGCTACTAAGGTCACCAACTCGTATTCAGCCCCTGGGTACGTACAATTGATAGTCCAGTCGAAACGTATGGGTAGGATAACAAGTCCGAAATCATCTTGAAAGGCTCCCACACATAATCATGGGTATACCTTCCAGTGACCCCCAATATACGATCCAACCACTACAAACAGTTGAACCACGGAGGGATAATCTCCGTAATTCACCCGAATGCGACCTCGTGCGTAACCCCTGTGTGAGAGGGGGATCCTAGCAAGCCAATATGACAATTGGATTTGAATCTCCCTACCAAAAGATACTAAGTTTGTTTGATAGCTTTGGAAAGTTATCCTTTCAACCTATTCCAAATCCCTACATCTTAAACTAATGTAGGTTTGCTAACAAAGATGTAAAAAGTCTGATAAATTTTAGTTAAGCATTGATTTTAATGGCTATTGTTTACTCAGAGGGTGTACAAAAGTGAAACTGATGGAATGATGACTCAATTCCCCAAAATATGCATGAAATATGATAAGCAATCGTTTCTTTTCAATGAATACCTATTTAAGGGAAAGAGGAAGAGTCATTTTCACTATCAAACACTTGATAAGGAATGCCTTCAATCAATTTTGTTCTCAATCAAATCCAATATGATGCTACAACATTTCAGAAATGMAAACTAATATGCAAACTAATCATTAAGATGCACTTTTGTCGTTTTCATGCGAATGACAATAAATTCAATGAAAAACTTGTCTTGCCAACWACCCTTTCAGATCAAGGAGATTTGAACAAGAAAACGCAGATTTCACACAAACAACACACCCTTTTGCAATCAAACAAGAGAAAGAAAATAAAAAATGCAAAAGGAAGGAGAAAGAAATTGGATCAGATGACCTCAAAGAACCAAATGAGAAGAGTCACATAATTCATATGTCCTTCACTGGAGTTCCTTCTCAGTCGGATAGGAGACAAAAACAACGGGTTGATTTCAAGCTCTCAACAACAAAAACTCAAAAATAATGAAGAAGGGCATAAAATATGAACAACAAGGTGTTTACTTCTTAGGAGGAAGCATGTCAAAGGTCAAAAGAAGAAGCATGAATCACAAAGCAGCTCATCAAGTAAAGGAACAGGGTTTGGACCTCCAAAAAATGTAATTTTTGAAGAGATTTTGGGCAAAAAAGGGCTGGCGCTCTGGTATAAGGGCCACCAGAGCATTATAACACTCTGTCCAACACTTATAGGGAGTGTTGGTGCTCTGCTAACATGGGCAGGGGGGCGCTAGGCTCACAAAACTCATAAAAGTGTCAAAAAAACCAAAATTTTGATCAAATTTTGACAGGTAAGCTGAGTGTGACGGGGTAAAGAGTCAATCAGCAAATGCAATCAGATATGAAGGGGTGAACAAGCCCTAAGAAAACAAAGGGTAAGACAAGGCCTATGAGGAAAAAACAAAACCAAATCGATTCAATTCTCCTCAATGGAGTCGCCAGTTTCTATTGAAGGAAAATCTCCCTGTGGATAGGTAGATCTCCTCTTGAGAGATAGACTCTTAACTCTTAAGACATAATATGCTTATCATGGACACTGACTTCCTTTTAGATCTATATAAACTGATGTATGAGGAGGAAGGAGAAAATAAGTACCTTTTATCGATGTTTGTACCTGCACACTCCGATTTGAGCTCCGATCTTTCGCTCCTCGATAAGCCTTGTAGACAAACAATAGTACAACCACTTCCTACTCTACTGACATTAGCTTGAAAATAGATCTATCTATTAGAGACAAGTTCATGTGAGATCAAACACAAACTAGAAAGAGACAGGTCAAGTGTGTCATATTAATGAGAACAATGACGGAAGTAACTTACAACCGTAGATGCGAGTGCAACAGCTTCGTCAAATCCCCTTTGTCTAACCCTTGCTAAAAAGATCCAGGATCCGGATGACAACAACTTTGTTGATTACTCTCCTCCAGTTCACTATGTGTTTCCTATGAGATCATAGGTTTCATGCTTCTAAATCTTCCTCCTTTCCACCATGATAGAGCCTGTTTATATAGGTTTAGAGAGGCCTAACCTCTTGAGGTATCTTTAGGGTAAGTTGAAGATTTTCCTCCTTGAGTTAGGGATCTTCCCTAAGATCATGGCTGAACCAGGAATTCGAATTCAACTGCCTTCCAAGATTGAAAGATCTTCTCCTTATTCTCCTCAACAGACCAAATCCTACCCAGAATAGGTAGTGCTCCCTCAAAAGGGCCATCAGAGCACTATAGCGCTCCCTAGTAGGCTTTAGGGGGGCGCCAACACTCTTAAAATCAATAACGCTCCTCTTGCAAGGTTGTTTAGTGCTATAGCGCTCCCTAGTAGTTTATAGGGGAGCGCCAACGCTCCTAAAAGAGATATAGGGGAGCGCTCTCTTCTAAAAACCTAGATTCAGTGATTCTTTCAGATGGCAAGAGGAACTTAACTTCAGTTAACCATTCCTCTTCCTTTAGATCAAGTGTTTGAGGCATTTTAAGTGTCTTCTTAATGTCATTATCAGTATGACATAGGCATCATGGTAGTATGCTTTGCTTGACACTTGCAACACTTGTGAGCAACATGCGACACTTATCAAAGTGAGTAATGTTGATGTGTAACACCAGTTGTCTTTGTTATTTGCTTGACTGTGTTTTTTCAAGACCCATAGAGGTACATGCGGCCTGCATAAGGTCTGCACACGTGTACCTGCGCCCTACTCTCTTACAACCCACGTGTAAATGCTAGCTGAAGAAGTAGCAGTAGCATGTAGATTCCAGAAATTTTTTAAGGCAGTCATCCTCTTCCCCATCAGAATCAGACATTCTCAGGGGTTTTCTGGAATTCTTTCTAAGTCTTGGTTGTTTGTAGTCTTGTCTCAGATTGGTTTGTTTTACAATTTTTTTCCTTACATTGTTTGTTTTTTCTGTTAAAGAGAGTGTCCAAGCCTTCAAAAGATCCTGGTTTTCAATATCAGTGGTCTCTTCCTGGTTTGGATTGTCTGTTGTTATTTTTTTCCAGAGTTTTAGAGATACACGCGGCCTGTAGAAGGTCAGAACACGTGTACACGCCCTCTGGCTCTATACATCTTGCGTTCACATGCTTGCTGTTGGATTATTAGTAGCGTGCTTGTGCAAGATAGTTTTTGTTGAGGGTAAGGCAGTAATCCTTTCCCTTGACAAGAATCATACCTCTCAGGTGTTTGAATCTCTGTCCTAGCAGTTAGTAGCTTAGGGTTGATCTTAGCCTTAGCTTGCTTTTTTTTTCATTTAAAAGTTGTCATTAATTTTTTTCTTTTTTTTCTTTAGGGTTTTTAGACAAGTGTGAGAGTCATTTTTTAAGTTGCTAGTGTGTGATTTTTCGAAGTGATTCTTTGCGATCTGCGGTTAGGCCATAATTGTTTTTCTTGGTTTTTTACTTCATGTTATTTTTCCTTTCTTCTTTATCAACATTTAAATAAAAAAAAAAATCTCTTTCATTTTCTTATTTGGTTGAAAAGTGTGATTTTGCATTAGTATCCAGGGAAAAATCTTTGTTTTCTTAAGTTTTTGATAGTTTAATTAGATCATAAGTAGCTAGTAGTTGAGTGAAATCCTTCTTTAAGTTTGTTGATTCAAAAGATCTTAGAAAAATAAAAATAAAAAAATTTGAAAAGTTGTTGAAAATTTGCGTTAAGTGAAATTTTTGTTTGCAGCTTTCTGTTCATTTTTTTTTACTTTCATCTTTCAAAACATCATCAGTTTCACTTTCATACCCCTTGACATAAGACAAGCCATATAATTAACGCTAAATCTAAAATTTATTAGACTTTTATGTTTGTAGGGTTAACCAACTAGTTCAGGATTAGGGCCTTGGATTAGGTTGGAGAGAAAACTCTTCAAGGCCATTAAAATCAAACATTGGAGTCTAAGTTAGGGAGTGTCTAAGTCCAGTATCGTGAAATTTATCCGAGACCTCCCTCTAACATAGGGGATAACCACGAGGTCGCGTGCGGAAAGGTAGTGGAGATAACCCCTTCAAATCTGGACCAATCGTAGTGGAGAACACATATAAAGGGCTTATTTTGGGATTCCGTCGATTGCATTTGCCACGGGGCTTCATGGGTCTCAAATCCATTCGAGATCCTTAGTTTTCTTTCAGACCACTTGCTATCGATACCCTTTACAGGTTTTGGGCTCAATACCTTGCTCATTGTGGTCTACCCGACTTTCGACTGTACCCGCCTGGTGACTATTTACGCACTGACAACCTAGTTGCCTATCTTTTCTAGGGACATACACAGGTGACTGCGGGGGTATACCGTGATACCTAGGATAGACATCAGGCCATTATTTGTAGAGTATACCCAGAGGGTGCTTCTATGTTCGTTTTGCACTTGCATCGGTAAGTTGCTCTAGTGTTGGTTGTTGTAACTATTCTTCCAATTAATTTAGTGTTTTCCTGTCTTATCTTATAGGGACCTTTTTTTTAGTGTGTGATTGTTTTTCAATGGTTAGAATACCCTAGTGTGTCTTTGATCTTCTCACATAGTGGAGGATCATGAGCTCCACCGGTTACAAAGGATTCCTGGCCTGACGTCGGTTACACTGGATCCATCCCCACCACCACTAAGGCGAAAGCTAGACCAACAAGGGTCTTTTGAAGTGACTGGGTCACAAGAAATTGTGCTCGACCAAAATCCAGAGGAATCGACCATTGTAGACCTTGGAGCGAAAGATTTTGGTCTGGTTGAAACCTTCACCACTGATCTTTCGGCACCCACCATCGTACCGATTCATCCTTACGAGTGCCAGATAGTGTCGCACACAGCAATGGAAACAAATGTTGTTACTCCTTCTGGGAATTATTCAATTCCCACTACGATTGTCACCACAGGAGAGTTTCCACCTCCTAACCCATCGTCACTGGTCTGGGCCACCATGGTCTCGACCGCAACTACATCGCACAGTGGTCCGATCCCGTCTCTGGAGGCGGCCATAACCCCTTTCACACCAAGTGCGACAGGCCTTCCATTCTCATACGGGATGCCTAGTTCAGGTACAAGTCCTGTAATTTCCTACTTCACTTCACAGACTTCAGGTCTGGGGGCAGGGAGCTCTACTGCATCTCTGCAAGGACACATCAGGGGCACTCCTGCTCCTTTTAATGCTTTTCCTTACGGGGGAGGTCATATACCTCCTTCGTCCCCTTCACTCAGTGGTGCGCATCAGCAATCTGTCGGGCCACCTACACACCATAGTTTATTTGGAGTGGGGAGTCAAGGACCACCTTCACATAATATGCCAGTAGGTTTAACACCATTTTCTTTGTTCGATGAATTTGGTAACAACGCTTTCTCGTCAGCTACTTTCCCGACTGGGAGAAAACCCAATTTTGGCCAATCTATTCCTATGCAGGGTACTATTCCTGCATAGAGGGCACACCCAGGAACTTCTTCCACAGTAGGGCCTTGGAATTCTTGGCAGGGATCAGTTCCCTTGTCAGGCATGCTGATCTGGGGTAATTATTTTCACAATCAATGGAACCCTGGACAAAGCACTATGCCTATCCCCACGGGACCGACATGGAGCAATCCATCACAAAGTCCTTTGAATGTAATGCATTCCCAGCCATCTATGTCCTATTTCGGAAATCCATCGATGATGTCTCCTCACACACAAAATCCACATGTTGGCCATGGCTATGGTTTCTACCAGAATTTGGGCTAGTAGCGAAACTTTTCCTGGCAACCTAGTGCCAGTCAAACTCTAGGCCCTTTTTTCCCAGGTTATCACCAACAACCCAAACTACCTTTCCTGGCAACATTGTATTTTCCAGAATTTACAAGGTTTTTGAATGACCCTATCTATCACGATCCGCGTTGGCCTCCTATGATGATGAAGTTGACATCCCAAAGTTCGAAGCCAAGCCTAACAAATATCTAGGAGATCATGTGACTACCTTCCATCTTTGGTGCTCCTCTAACTCATTGAAAGACGACTTTGTACAGTTGCGATTGTTTCAACGTACTCTCATTGGGAGTGCCATGAAATGGTACATTGAGCTCGACCGCTCAAGATACTCTTCCTTCGGTGAACAAGCGATGGCTTTCCTAAACCATTTCCAGTTTCCTATGAGATACGACGTTGGCACCGAATTGTTGGCCAATTTCTCACAAACTAAAGCGGGCCATATCTCTGATCACATTCGAGAATGGAGATGCAAAAAGAGTTTAATTAAGGTACCAGTCCCACCAACATTCCTGCTGGAGTGGTTTCTTAAGTCTTTGGTCCCACAGTTGTCCAAAGACGTCGCGACGTCGAGAGTATTTTCCGAAGAAGATGCCATCATGAGAGCTCAACAACTTGAGCTAATCTATTCTCAGTCTGGTTTATTATACAAGATCTTTCCAGATGCACCACGCTTAATACTCGATAACACCAGATGAAGAGCTGGACCACATGCCAATGGTATAGTTGGTTCAACACAAACAAAGCCCGCTAAGCAATTGATGAAGCAGTTGTAGCAGTTCTCTATACAATAGACAACGACCAGCCAAACTACTTCTTCAGCTTCTCCCCCTACCAAAATGTCGGATGTACACATAGTGCAATCGACTAATCCAAAGGCCACCCAACAGCCTGAAGGAAAGAAAAAACAATGAAACAAGGGTAAGGGGGATAAAAAAACTACCGATAATGCTAGTGGGGAAAACACTCAGAAACGGAAGGCGAGGTATCCATGCAACTTGTGCGCAAAAGACCACCCAACCCATCTATGTCTTCGGCTTGAAGACGCCCAAAATTTTGTGGCGCAGCAACAACCTGTTGTGTTAACCAATCCTTTTCAACATGGGAAAAATCTAACTCAAGCCTCTGCAATCACGGAAGGGGGCAGCCAAGGACCCTCTTCGTCTTCAACCAACCCCACATCTATGAATGTATATATGGTGAAGGGTGATGCTTTTATATCGACTAGAGTGCATGACTATAGTAAACCAAACACTTATGAGAAGGGCAAAGAAGTCGAACTCCCATCTCTTCCTCTACAGATTGAGAAGACGTTGGGTGAAACCATGACATGCATCGCCAAAGGTGCGTTCAAAAAAGCTTCTCACAACCTAAACGCAAGGGCTGCCTAGAACTATTCTGTGGTGGAAGATTTATCACAAACCCCTTGTGCAATGTTCACTTTGGAAGTCCTCCAAAGTTTCCCTTCCCAGAGAAAAGCCTTGTTAACCTCTTTAGGATCTACCAATACTTGTAATCCAGGTATAATCATGCTAGATACAATTGACCTAAAACCTCGTCTGTCTTACCACGTAGTGTTTCAGATAGTAGTGGCTTATCCCACGAAAACTTTTACTCGGAATATTTTCTGCACAGTGGTTGATGAGGGAGCCTCGACATGCGTTATGTCGTTGGCATGTTGGAAGGCCATTGGCCAACCCGTTTTGTCTCCATCACCTACTCTCCTCACTGCTTTCGATAGTCGTTCATTCCGACCACATGGTATCATTCCCTCTTTCCTCGTGCAGTTAGGAGGGAAGACTGTATGTGTCAAGGTAGAGGTAGTCGATGCTCCCCTCGACTATAACCTCTTGTTAGGAAGGAGTTGGACTTATGCCATGCAAGCTGTGGTTGCTACAGTTTTCTGGGTCTTGTTGTTTCCACACAAGGGCCGGATAGTGACCATCGATCAATTGTCTTTCTCCAGACCTGACCCTTCATTGAGGGCATCCACAGTCCCGCTGAACGATAATCCTCAACCAGGTGTAGTCAACGTAGGGGTTGATTTATGCCCATCTTTGATGGGTACCTTTGGTTACCTGCCCCCTCAAGGTGATATCAAGTTTATATCCAATCACCATAAGGTTGAGAATTTTTAAGTTTCATCATTCCGCATGAATTACTTCGATGATCCGTGGATACTTCCTTCCCCATTAGCCACGATGGATGGGACAGGGCACCCGGGCATGTCCATGCCCCTGTCCATAGTTGAAGTAGCATACTCTTTATTCCAGCAAGCTCTAGCCAACACTGATCCAACTCCTTCACAAGAGTTCGATCCACTTCTAGAGCCTATTTGGGCTGAGGGTTCTCTCACTGGCATGGATTCGTTAGACTTGGTCTTGCACTCTGACAAAGAAATAATTGAGGCAATGACTAGTCCGGACAAACCCTAGGAAGATCTTCATCACAGATCATACTTCCTCCTAGAGTTAAGCCGAATCGAAGTAGGAGAGTTCACCATGATGGGAGATCGGTCTTGTCCTATTAATCTCTTAGCTACCCACAAAGTTTATGTTGAGGGTAATATGACAACCATCGCTAAAACCATACTGATCAATATGTCCCAAAACCCTGGCATCGCGGAGAATGTTTTCGTCGGAGTTTACTACTCCCCCAGAGAGATTCAACTCTATACAAATATTTTTAAAGAATTCCGCGACGTTTTTGCGTCTTATGAGGAAATGCCATGCATTGATCCAAAAATAGTTGAACATGAAATCACAACGTATCCAGATGCCAAGGCTATCCGGCAGAAGCATCGCCCATCTAACCCCAAGAAAGTAGCCACCATTAAGGTTGAGGTTGAGAAATTTCTAAAAGTTGGTTTTATCTATTCTATCCATTTGACCCAATGGGTGTCAAACCCCATGTCGATCAATAAAAAATAAGGCACAATTCATGTATGTACCGACTTCCGTGATTTGAACAGGGCCTGCCCCAAAGATAATTTTCCCACACCTTTCATCGATCAGATCATTGATGAATGTGCAGGTTGTGAGGCCTTTTCTTTCATGGATGGTTTTTCAGGATATAATCAAATACAAATCAAACCCGAGGACCAGCAAAAAATGACATTTATCTATCCATGGGGTACATTCGCGTATCGTAAGATGCCTTTTGGTCTTAAAAATGCTGGAGCAACCTTTCAGCGGGACATGTCCTTTGCTTTTCATGACCTCAAGCATATAGTCGAGGCTTATTTAGATGATTTAGCATCTCGATCTCACAAGAGAATGGATCATCCCACAGATCTCCGACTTATCTTCGGACATTGTCGCTAATTTTGGATTCGCTTGAATCCAAACAAGTGTCAACAACAGGGATCATGGTCGATCCTCTCAAGGTTGAGGCAATAATTCAATTTCCTCCCCCACGCACAATCCTTCAACTTCAGAGTCTACAAGGCAAGGTGAATTTTCTATGGTGCTTTATCGCTAACTACGCAGAGATCACCCAGGGCTTTATGCGCTTACTTATAAAAGACGTTCCTTTTTATTGGGACGATGCCTCTCAACGCTCTTTCACCACATGGAAACATGCACTCACAACTGCTCCTCTGCTTCGGCCACCCAACTATAACAAGGATTTATTATTATATCTGGTTGCAGTAGAGTCAACCATAGGCATGGTCTTAGCTCAGGAAGATGACTTGTTCTCAGAATATATCATCTATTACCTGAGCTGAGGCCTCGTAGGACCAGAACTCAATTATTCTCATATCAAAAAACTTGCATTGGCAGCATTCCATGCTGTTCAATGGTTCCGTCACTATGTTCTGTTTCACAAGACCACTGTCATTGTTGTCGTGAATCCGTTTCAGTACATGTTGGCATGATGGGTAATAGGCAGAAAAATCAGTAGATGGATAGTCATCCTCCAGAAGTTTGACTTAGATTTCATTTCAGCGAAATCCAAAAAGTCACTGGTCTTTGTAGAACTTATTTCAGAACTTCCGGTTGAGTCAGGTGATCTTGTGCCCGAAGAGTCACCTATCAGAGCAGATATGTTTTTGATCACCTCTTCAAATCCCTAGTACAGAGATATACTTATCTATCTCCAAACTTTGAAGTGCCCCACCACTGCTTCTCGTGATGAGCATCGATGCATATGCCATCAGGCTAAGAATTATCTCATACTCAATGATACATTGTATCGGAGAGGTGTAGACTGCATCCTTCGTCAGCGTCTCACTCACAAAGAAGCAGTTATCATGCTTAATGATTTCCATACCAGATCTTGTGGCAGTCATTTGTTTGGGTTGGAAACATCCCAAAATATTCTACGAGCAGGTTACTTCTGGCCGACACTTATCAAAGATTGCATCGAATCGGTCAAGAAGTGACATCCATGCCAAATCTTCACTCGAAAGATGAGGGCACATCTTGCTCTTATGTTTCCTGTCATCACAGTTGGTCCCTTCACCAAGTGGGGGATTGATTACACTACATGCAACCCTCCTTCAGCAAGGGGGTACCGCTATATCATTGTAGCTATAGACTACTTCACAAAGTGGGTTTAGGCTATGCCAATGTTTAAAGATGATGGAGAGACTGCAACTCTCTTTTTATTCAACCAGATAATAGCAAGGTTCAATGTCCCAAGGGAGATTTTCATTGACCATGGCAGTCACTTTCAAAACCAGATGATGACTGAGTTAACATCAAAGCTTGGGTTACGGCAAGAACATTTGTCACCTTATTACCCCCAAGAAAATGGTCAGGTGGAAGCTATGAACAAAACTCTTAAGACCACTCTACAACGAACGATCAATTCAGCCAAGTCAAATTGGCATTTGATGTTATACTCGGCATTATGGGCTTACCAAACATCTGTTAATACTGCAACCAGTTTCTCACCTTTCCAACTCGTTTACAGGATGGAGGCAGTCTTGCCTATCTAATGTCAGATCCCATCTCTAAAGTTGGTAGTACATTTATTGCCAAACACTTCTCCACTTGAAGAATGGTTAGTATACCTTGATCAGCTCAATGAGCAGCGTCGTGATGTGGCCTTGGCCAATGAGGCTCACAAACATAAGGTCAAGTGTTAGTATGATAGGTTCATTCATCCTTGGATTTTCTCTGAAGGCGACCTTGTCCTAGTCTATGACCAAGATAAGGACCCCCTGGGGGCAGGAAAATTCAAACCCATGTGGTTCAGACCTTTCATCATAAAAGAGGTTTTAAGAAAGGGCACTTATCATCTAGTTGACTTTGAAGGGAATGCTTTGGCAGACCCTAGAAATGGGCTCTACCTTAAGAAGTATTACTCATAGGCATATCACTGTGGGTAACTTTTTGTAACATACGTATAGTCTTTGTACTGTTACTTTTTAATTTCTTTTAGTGTTATGGATGTGTTGTTGATGTTATCTTTCATCATTGTGGCAGATGTCAAGTGATTTCGAGGTGTTCGTTGGGTATGCAGATGGTGCTAATCGGCACACTCGGAGGCTTGCCTCCACAGCTTGGGTAATCTTTACACCTCAAGGCTAGTTATTATCTTCCGGAGGTATATGCTTAGGTGACACCACAAATAATGTCGTCGAGTATAGTGCAGTTATTGAGTTGCTTCATGACGCTTTGTCATTGCGTATCTCTCATCTTTGGGTCTATCTCAACGTTCAATTGGTTGTGTCTCAGTTAAATAGAATATATCGGGTTCATGATCCAACTTTACACCGACGATTCCTTAGGTTACGTCTCTTAGAATGAAACTTTGATTATATTACATATTTTCATGTTCCTAGGAGATTAAACCAAGTTACAGATACTCTAGCTAATCAAATTTTAGATTGGCATCTCACACACATATGAAAGAACATTCACATAAACATGTAAATACATTTTTTTCACACATGATCCATACGACACAAAAGACAAAAAAAAAACATATATAATATCATAAAGTAACCAGAGTACATAGATGAATGCAAGTGCCTAAAAAATATGACCGATAATGAGTCATAGGGTTTATGCCCTCAAAAACTATATACAAGTAGTGCTCGTGGCACGAGAAAATTTCTAGCTAAAGTCAAGGCCTGTGGGCCCTGTTATACTGATCCACAACGTTGGCTAAATGTCGAAACAATCGGACCCACATCCGTGGTGCCCCCACTACATGAGGTTGCATAGATGGTGGTAGGTCCTCAATCTCTTCCATCGGGACCGTGCGAGTGAGCACAGTAAAGTTCCGCTTGACTCGTTTCAATACCCTCTCATCCTCCCCAGCTGGAAGATCTCCTGCTACTGTTTGTCCCCCTGCAGCGGTAGGTGTGGCCCCTAGCTAAGGACGATGCATGTTCCTCACATAGTCAGCGGGTCGCACTGGTCCCACATTTGCACACAATGAACACATATTCGTCAAATACTTTGGTATAACAAAAAATGATATATATATAACGAAAACAACATAAAAATTACATATGTTAACAAAAAAAAACTACAAAGGTGGATACTTACCCATCTCCCCTCGCTCCTCACTAGGAGGTACCAGTATCTCAGGGTCTCTCGAGAAATAAATCCCAACATAGGGGTGATCCTCTATAACCAGGATCTGTCGTGACAACCACGTGAAGAAGTCATCATCGAAGGACTCATTGGTCCTTTTGCCACCCTGTCGCGGCAGTAATACTACCCATCTACACACAGCAGGAAGAGAGGCCTGATGTCCTCATACCACTACTCAAGGACTAACAATCAGAACTCTCTCAAAAAAGAACGAACACAAAATGGTCCCGAACCCAAAGTTCCTATGTGTCCGCAAATGACAATCTATCAGTTGCCTTTTCATACACTCTAGAAATGTGGTACTCCAATCAAAACTTGTGCATTTAAGCACTAGACTGCACAGTTCATCTGTGCACAGGACACCTGATGTAGAGCAGCAGAACCAGTAATTTTCCCAATAAGCAATACTATTGCTTGTAGCGATAAGTCAATGATCTTGCTTATGGGCACCAGCGTGCTCAAGCGGTCTGTATCATCTGCACAATATATGCCTATAAATTTCTCTATGTTATGTGGCCCCAGAGGAAAAGTTCAAAAGTTGACTGGCTCCCCTCTCCTGGAGAGGCCAGTCAAAAAGTAAATGTCCTCAACCGTGGGCACCAGTGACTGCCCCTCTAACATGAATGCCTCTGCATTTGGATGTCAGTAGTCAACCAAGGCATTCAGTATCCTAGGTTGTTCCTACATGAAAGGACATAGGAAAAAATTGAGTAACCCACATTGCATCAAAGTAGCCACAGCATTGGGGTTTTCCCCAACCAACTCACTAACCTCTTCATGCTCTCTTTCTCTCCAGTGGACATACATCCTGCAAAACACAAAGGTTCAGGAGGGTCAACCCTTTCATTTTAATCCTTTTTCATTCAAAAAAGGGGTCCACGTGTGCTGTAATGGTGACAGTCACATGTACACATGTGTAGAGTTTACTCTACCCAAATGTACACGCGGCTTGTCCTAAGACAACCTATGTGTACCTAGGGCCGACCTTTTAAAGGTCGATGCCCCCCTAAAAAATGAAACCCAATGCAAAAATAAAGACATAAAATGCTAGATAAGAGAGTTTGTACTTACTTGGTCCAGACAAAAGTTCGTTTCATCCACTGTAGCTCCCAGAATCATCGCTTTTGACAAAGGGGGTCTTTTGGCTCCAGAGTCAATTTCCAAATCAACAGTGGTGATAATGAGCTGCCAGCTTCTATTTATAGACTTTTTGGCCTCTTTTTGTCACTTTTTTGGCCTCCCTTATCATTTTCTTTATACCAAAAACCATTTAGAGTGATTCAGGATTTGCATAGGAGGGCTATGATCGGGTATTGGGACAATTTTTTGGAGTTTTGAGTAATTTTCAACGGTCCATGAATTTTTTTTTCCGAGGATCAACTTGAGCATATAGGTTAGGTTTTTACCCTGACTTTTGTATCTTGTTGTCTTTTTCCTTTTCCATAGGATCGATCCCATTAGGTTGTGACACATAACCATCATAGCTACTTTAGAAGTGTCGCAACTTGGTGGTAGAGCTTGCCAGAAAATGGATGCCCTAAGTAGATCCTGGTTGCATTATGGTATCCATGTTGTCTCTAAAATACTGTAGGCTCGGGAGTCCTTGTAGTTCTTCCTGATGACGAGTTTGAGCCTCATTTGCATGATTCCTTTTTTCTCTTGACCTCACCCTCAGGACTCCCAAAAGACATAACGAGTCTTCTTTTAATCCCTTTTCAGACCCTCTAAACACGAAAATATTGTCGAGCGATCTTGTGGCCTTTCACTTTCGTTAAACTGAAATTTGAAGTCATGTCTGTCCCCCGCGGTAGTTTACCCCTTTTTTGGTTTGGACGGTCAACTGTATGAACAAAGGTATACTCTATGGAACTGCATTTCTATAGAAGAGTACTCTCAGGTATAATTTTATCCCTTTTTCGGGCTTGAGGGACTAAACTTACGAAGAAGGAACCCCCACAGAGTCCATAGTTAAGCTCTTTTCAGACTCCCTAAAATTGAAAAGATCGTCGAGTGACCTTATTCTTTCACACTCGTTAAACTGTTCCAGAAGAATATTCCTGATGGAGTCCATAGTTAAGCTTTTTTCAAACTCCTTAAAAATGAAAAAATGGTCGAGTGATCTTGTCCTTATCACACTCGTTAAAATAGTTTTGAATAGACGTCTTGTCGATGCTAGTTTACCCCTTTTTCGAACCGACTAGACTATCTTTGAAAAAGGTACCCCAACGGAGTCTCCTTTTATGTTTTTTCAAACTCCCTAAATATGAAAAACCACCGAGCTTACCTTCTCTCGGCTCGTTAAACTTACATCAAAGGACGTTACCATTGTGTGTTTTGTTAACCGCATTTGCATACCTTATACGCCAGCCTTGTAGCACTTTTCTTTTCCGTATTAACACCCTTGGCCCCTGAAGGATTTTTCCCAAGTATCATTATTCTGAACATTAGTCTTGTCCTTGCACCTTGAACTTGTATGTTTGTAGCACTCATTCCTCCATTTTAACGTAGCATTCCTTTATTCTTTTTCCAAAATCATTGAAAAAAGACAGAAAAATCAAATATACCCCAAAAAGAGGAAGGGAAAAGTATTTTCTTTATTGGCAACATAATGAGTCACCCTTGGATAAAGCACATCTGTCTGTTTGTTCATCAAACTATGGGATGTAATATGACCTTAGGAATATGTTCTCGCTACATAGAGTTGTGTCCTCCTCCATTTTGTTATTCTTCCAAACATATGGAGAGTTTGTGTTGCCTCCTGCTTCGTAAACTTATGATTAATTCCATGATGCCTAAGTCTCATCATTTGTCATGCTATTGTCCAAGGGAGGTTTTGACCAAGTCTAAGTCGGCCCCTCTGCATTTTGTCTCTTTCCCTCATACACGGCCATCCTGAATGTCCAATCAAGTCCTTGTTCAAAATCAATGAAGCCTTCAGTTCGATCATCAAGATTATCTAGTCCATGACCGACGAGCCATCTAAGACCTCTGGGTAGCGAAGTCGTACACCCATATTACACTCCTACCTTGATTTTTGAAGTTTTTGAAGTTGTTTCTCGAGATCTGAAGATCTCATCTCCAACCATCAGGCTGTATCAGCTTTTAGAAGATGGATACTCTATATGTATATCTTTTTTATTTCGAGATGTAGCTCCGCTGTGTATTGTTCGTGGCTATACTTTATATAGTTATTTAACATGGATCTACAGTGTATTTGAATGGTAGCCATGATTCTATTTTATCCCGAGCATGGGTATGCCCGCCTCGGTGAGACATTTGTTATTTTGCAGATGATGCCTCCCGGTTCCTAGTCCCTAGGCTCACTTGTTCGGCACATCAGTAAAGATTGGTAATGTATTTCAACCATCAGATGCTCTTCTGACCTCACACATTAGGGGGCATCTGTTATAACCCTAATTTGCACCATACATGCTTACTTGGCATCATGCCATCTCAGATCCTTTCTTTGCCAAATCACTGCTAAACAACTCTTTAAAAAACCTCTTTTATAAGGGTCCACATGCCCTACTCCATTACTGCACGTGTGTACATGCTAGCTGACCTAAAACAACCCGCGTGGACCTACAAAAGCACGAAAAAAGGAAATTTGTCGATGGAACACATAGCTTTGGGTGAGTTAACTAAAACTCCCAACCATGCATGGCCGAGGGTTCGTCCAAATACCTAGCTTCTTCTAGCCTATAAAAGAAGGGTTAGGGGTCCCATTTGGAGGAGGGAAAAAAGAGTAAAGAAAATCTGCCCAATTGCATATTCCCATTGTCCCAACCCTTTAGCCATCCTTGTGAAAGAAGAGATACAAATCAAAGAAGTTGGAGGACATTTGAAGAGGATCACAGGATCAGGATTCGCGGAGCAGTGGTCGGTCTCGACATTTTAAGTTGATTCATTAAAGTTAATAATAAAGAAATGCTTTTCCCGTCCCACTATATGAGTTCTTCACAGTTCAGTAAATATATGTTTGAATCTCTAACCCATTAATCTGTAGGTAAAATCCATGTGTAGTTTGTTGCTTTTTTTGTATGTAGGTCAGCCTTGGGAGGAGAGCTTCCAACAAGCGATCAAGCATGAAGAAGGATCGACATCAACCATCTGGAACAAGGTTTGTTGGTCTAACCATGTATTCACTGAAAAGAAATGGGGATTCGGTCTGGGGACGAAGGTAGAAAGTAGGTTTCTTTTGGTCATGTCTGCATGCATAATATAACCCTATTTGCTAGTCTGTAGGGGGATTTCCCACCACAAAACCTATTTATAAAACATCACCATTAGTTGAGGCACATATTTGGATGTTCCCTAATTTTGTGGCCCATTTTATTTTTGTTTTTCCAAGGAAACATTTGCTAGGAACATGGTGGATGCTTCCACACATTCGTGGATGGAATATCTAGTAAACCCATTGGTGTATCTTAGTGCATATAACCTAGGGGATTCAACTAGGAACCTATTGGCAGGAAACTATCGAAATTCCCAACAATGGCAACAACTAGTTGAGCTAAACCCTCGGGTTTGTCAAATATTTTTTTGTACTTATTATTGTTTTCATTTTGTTCCCTGTGGAACCAATCACTTGCATACATGAACTCATCTCCTCTATGTACCATCTATGATTTATTGATTCTTTTTACCATTTGTTACAAAAAAAAACATCATAAAACACCAAAAACCCAAAAAGGGGAGTAGGATAATCATTATGTTTTCTATGAGTATGAAATGGAAATCTATCAATATTTCCCTTAATTACAACATTTTCATTTTAGTCTATTGTGAACAATTGAGTCATCGTGGTCTTAATTTTTGTTCGTCACTACTACTTGTGTCAAAACCCTTTTCATTGGTATACTTGATTATCAATGCAATCAGTGCAACTTGAGTCTATCCCCCATTGATTTAACTATCCATGATATTTTTGTTTGTGCCCTTACCCACACCAACCAACTATATATTTGATGTCAAGGGAAGTCTTTGTTACTCACTATTTTTTCATTCCTCGAGTCAAGTCTATATTTAGTGTTGTGGTTATATTCATACTATTATGATTTTCCCTTTCTTTTGATTGGAAGGAATCACCATTGTCTTTCATGATTAGATGAGTTTTCTCTTATTGACCATAACACAATCTACTTTGAGAGTCAGACTTAGGGGTCTACAGTACTTTAGGACCTACCTTTACCTTTAAGAAGTGTCCTTGCATTCAAAAGTGATCCACCCTCATTGACTCATGAATGTATGGTTTTTCTCGTGTTCAACTTCAACACATTTGTTCACACTTAGGAGAATCATACATGTACCTTGTGCTAAAATATTCAATCTGGTCATTTTACCATAAACAATATCACTATTGTCACCCAACCATAGGCACGCAGCCACCCCCGAGCACCATAGCCTTTTCTAGATAGAATGATTATGGAAACAACACTAGAACCAATAGATAACCAAGAGAGTGCATATTTCTCCAAAGATAGCTCACTAGACAGAAAGTTCCAAAGCCACAGAACAAGAACAATACTCAACTGTAGTAGTTGCAGTTGCACTTACCAAGAATACCATGAAGAATATCAAAATACCACCAATAATGTCACCAAGAATAGCACCAAGATATACTAGAAGATAAGGGGCATATCTTAGGCTATGTTAAGCCCTAATGTTGGCTCATTACCCCTTAATTGGGGAATATTAGATTAGTAATGCTATTTTATTTATGTCGGATTTAAGCCATTAGTTGTAATTTAGATTAGTAATGTTATTTTAATTATGTCGGCTTTAGGCCATTATTTGTAATTATACCTCCTAGTCTCCTATATATACCAAGGAGACATTTTCATTTTGAATCATCTTGTACTTGAACATTTTTACAACTTGTGGGGTAAAGGAGGTTTCCCCTCGAAGAGCTTATTATCTGAAACTATCATAGTTTCAAGGCGTTGAGTACTTTTTGAGGTTTTTCTATGCTATGATGTTTGGTTCTTAACATATGGAATGAGCTCAAGGTCTTGGGGGTTTATTGCTACATCACGAGACATTAGCATTTGGCTAATTTTTTTTCTACAATGTTCAGAAGGAACCACTTGAATGATATTTAATAGATGGATAAAAGGTATGTTGGGTTCAAAATTCAGCTCTGAGGCCTTATAGTTTTGGAGATACAACTGGCCTGAATAGGGTTCTGGAGTCATCCTGAAATAGTCATTGTGGAATTTTTTTCTATAAAAAAATTTTGTAAAATTTTAGATCTTAAAATCTAGAGGAAATTTACATAAATTAGTAGGTATCTATGGTAAAAGTTCAGGTCTGGTCATCTTAAATTTGAGATACACCTTGTGTAAAGATAGAATCTCTGACTAGTCCCTATTGACTAGTCTCAATGGAATGTTCAAATTATATGAAAGCATGTAAATTCTTACAGGGTATCCAAATTAGTGGGAATTTGGTTGCATTGGATTGTGAATGATGCGTAGTATTTACTGATTATTGAGTTCAGAATTTGATATCAATTATTTGTCCACGAGAATTCTACCTAAGTGAGATCTCCTAGAAAGGCCAAAAATCGTCAAGTTGTAGGAAGTTACCATAAATTCCACTTGGCACATCAATTTTGATCAGACTTGGTGTAGAAAATATCAAGAAATGCCTAAGAGAAAGTTCACATACCTAGGGGCCAAGGAAACTTGGGAATATAGAATAAATATTGTTGTGAGAACCACCTCCAAAATCAAGACTCAAAAGTGATATTTGGCCAACATGCCACCCAAAGGACCTCCTACATAAATAAGACTCAGAGAAAATCCTAATTGGACTCTCGGTGAAGGTGAAGAAATGCGTGGGACATAAATGATTTGCAAAAAGAAGACAATAACCAAAGATGAACTACAAGATATGAGGGTCCAATGGATACTAAGATGGATTCAATGGATACTAAGATGGATTCAATGGAATCTATGTTGGATATTAAGATGGATTCAAAGGAAGCTAGGTTGGATACTAAGATGTATGGCTTAAAAGGGAGATCATGGAAGCATTAAGAAATTTCATAATAGAGAAGACACCCAAGAAGTGAAATTCATCCCATGAAATTCATGATGAAGACACAAGGAGGTGAATCAAGAATGGAGAAACTCCAGCTTTTGGTTTCAAATATACATTCCTAAGATTTATATGAGAAAGTTTGATGGCAGGACCCAATAACATGGTTCTGCCCGGATGAAGCAATTCTTTGATCTCCATGTGTGCACATACCACAAAGATGCAGAATTGCTTCTTTATATTTAGAACCTAATCAATTTGTTTGTTGTCGATGGCTTTGTTCACGCAAATCGCTCGTCACTGAACAATTTCCACGAAAGAAATGATAGCACATATGAGGATACAAGGAGCAATATATACATGTGAATTGATAAATCTCAAGCAAAGGGGATTCGATTCTTGATCACGTGATAACTTCAAAAGATTGAATATAAGGTAACCGATATTCCGGATAAGGCACTTGATTGATGTATTCATAGGAACTTTAAAGGACAACATTCAACATGAGGTTAAGCACAGGAACCAAATCATTGGAGAATGCATTTAAGGTGTGAAATGTTGAAAGTAAGAAATATGGCTATGGCTACTAGAGAGGAACTATCTAACATCACTCTAGAGAACAATGTCCTTCTCCTAAAACACCTCAACCTACAAGGTTGACCTCAACTAGTGGAGGAAAGAAAAAGCAAAGGTTTATGCTTTAATTGCGACTGCAAATCACGATGAGACATAAGTGTGGTGAGAAGAAATTATTCTACATAGATTGTGAAGAGGAAGAAGAAGAAGAACAAGAACCTCAAGATGAAAGCGTAGAGCAATTTCTTCGAAGAGTTGACTCCCAGATATAGTGTAATGCATTGGCTGGAATTAGCACTCCTCAAACCCTCAGATTGAAGGATACATCAAAAGAAAAGGCAAATAGTCCTAATTGATTAAAGGAAGTACTCTATAAATTTCATTGACTATAAATTAGCCAGAGATCTTAATTGCTTTGTATATTCAACACCCGAGTTTCAAGTAATGATTATATGGGAGGAACTATCAATTGCTCGGGAAAATGCAATAAGATCAATCTCACTATGGGGAATATGTAATGAATAGTCAATGATTGTTGTACTTACATGGGTGATGCGGATGTTGTACTAGGAATAAAATGGTTACAATCGTTAGGAACAGTGGCTTTAATTTTTCAAGAACTTTCATGAAATTTTCATTGGAAGGAAAAGAAATTGAGTTAGAGGTATCCTGAAATGACAGGTGATAAGCTCTAGCAACATGACAAAATGTGAAAAAGGGGCATCAAGGCATTATTGCACAACTATGCTCACTAGATGGAACAAACATCTAAACCATCTATTCCTCAAGATCTCAAGGATCATTGATAAACATTCAAAGAAGTATTGAAGATATTCCCAAAGGTCTCCTCACCGAAATCATGATCATGAAGTCGCCAAAGTTCCCTAGGAGTGTTCCTCCTAACTTGTCGAGGAGCCATATAGATACCCTTATGCCGGAAGAATTGAAATTGACATGGTTGAAGAAATGTTAGAGGTTGGCATTATGGAACCTATGTGAAGTTCTTACTCTGCACCGGTGTGTTGGTATTCAGAAAGACTCACATGGGCGTATGTGTCCAGATTATAGAAACAACAAGATCACTATTAAAGATAAGTTTCCCATTCGTGATTGATGAATTGTTAGATGAACTACATGGAGCAATCTATTTCAAGAATTGGATCTCCGTTAGGGTATCATCATATCAGAAAGAAGGAAGAAAGACATTCTCAATACTTAATTTCGAACTCATGAGGGCCAGTATGAATTTTTTGGTCATGCCTTTGTATACAAATGCACCTTCCAGGATTCCAAGGGTTGATGAATTCCATTTTTCAGACCTTCCTTCAAAAATTTGTGTTAGTATTTTTTGATGATATACTAATCTATAACAAGTCTTGGGAGGATCATCTGCAACATGTTGACAAAGGTGCTACAACTACTAAGGAGAAACAACTATATGCCAAAACCATCCAAATGTTTCTTTGGAGTAAAGGAGGTGATATTTGGGTCATATTGGCCATCTCATGAAGGTGTTAAGGTATACCCTAACAAGATTAAGGCCATGATGGTTTGGCGATTCCCCAAAGCATTAAAAAATCTTAGAGATTTTTGGGTTTGACCAGTTACTACCGCAAGTTTATTCGGAACTATGGAAGAATAGCACCTTTAATGGCACTAACTAAGAAGGTGCATTTTCATGGACTCGAGGAGGCAACTAAATCTTTTGAACAACTTAAGAGGTGATGAGCAAAGCTCCTATCTTGACCCTCGGACCTACAAAACCTTTATTGTGGAATGTGATGCATCGGGAAATGGAATTGGTCTTTGTCCTAGTGCAGAAGGAAGGCCCTTGGCTTTGAAAGTCAAACCACTCAAAGGGAAGGGACTTACACAAACCCACATATGAGAAGGAAAATGATATGGCAATACTACATGCATTGAAAAAAATGCGTCATACCTAATAGGTAGGCACTTCAGGTCCATGAGATCATGATAGTCTTAAATACTAAATACTTCTTGGAACAAACAATATCTTCAGAAGAACAAAAAAAAATGGGTGAACAAGATATTGGGTTATGATTTGAAATCATCTATAAAAAGGGGAAAGAAAAAATGTTGTGTGATGCACTCTCAAAGAAAGGATGAAGATGTTGAGGCCTTTCTTTGTACTATCTCGATCATCCCAACCGATTGGATAGTAGAAACAAGGGATGAATGGAAAAATAAGGAAAAATTAATGGAGTCTCATTCAAAAGGGATTCGCCGAGTTCCGATTACATCCAGATACATTTACATGGAAAAATGATTCACTATAATTTTCTAAAGATAGCTTATATTTATGCAGGGACTCCCAACTCAAACAAAGGGTACTATTGGAATTACACACCCTCCGGTGGGAGGACACTCGGGATTTTTTGAAAACCTACGATAGGGTCAATAAGGATTTTTTGGGATGGCCTTCAAAACTAATGTTCAAGGTTTGTGGCGGAATGTGTGGTGCCAACAAAATAAGGTGAAACAATTAAGGCCAAGTCTTTTTACAACCATTATCCATCCCAAGTCATTGTTGGGAGGAGGTTTCCATGGATTTCATCCATGAGTTACCAAGTGAGAAGGAAAAGGTATCATCATGGTGATTGTTGATAGTGACCAAGTATGCACTTACTTTTGTGCACTCTCTCATCCCTTCAAAGCTAGTACGGTTGCACATTCATGGAGATAGTTCAAAAGCTTCATGGGAAGCCCAAAGATTATTGTAGCGTGAAGATCCATATTCATTGGACATTTTTTTTGACAGAATTATTTTCTTGTTGGAGTACTCAATTGAAATAGCTCATCCTATCATCCTCAATGCGATGGAACAGAAGCTTGAGATAGTGAACAAATGTCACAGGCTACCTTGGATTTGCTTTGTCTCGATAAACAAACACAATGGACACAAATGGGTACCATGGCAGAATGGTGGTATAACACTTCCTTTACTGCTTGCAACAAAAATGACTGTTATGGCACTTTATGGATACCACCCTCCTTCCATCACTTCTTCTATAAGAAAAATATAAGGTTCAAGCGGTGGAAGATCTGTCGAGAATCCAACAACAAAATTCTCCAAATATTAAAGGACAACGATAGCGGAATCACAGAGAGCAACAAGCAGATCAACATCAAAAAGAATTTTTGAAGTAGAGTTAGTTGTTTAAGACTACAATAACCATACAAGCAGGATGTCCCTCAAGCAAGCCAAGAAGGATAATAAATTATCACACCAAAGTACTATGGGCCTTATAAGGTGTTGCAAAGATTTTTTACTATGGTATACAAATTGGAGATGCATGCATCTTCGCGAGTACAGTTTCCATGTTTCATGCTTGAAGAGGTTATAGGTGACAAGATCTAGTTCAAACTATATTGCCAAAAAATCAAGAGGAAGGAAAAATCATATTAGATACTAAAGCCATCACTGACACAAGAATTACGCCGACTAAAGATAGATCCATTTGAGTATCTCATTAAATGGAGAAACTCTTGTTGAAGATTCCACTTGGAATGGAATCATTTTGCTCTGGCTCGAGTTACTCAAGTTTTGTAGACAACACTTGTCTCAGGGGAGGGACATGTTAAGCCCCTAATGTTGTCATACACCCCTTAATTAGGGGCATATTAGATTAATAATGCTATTTTACCCCTTAATTGGGGCATATTAGATTAGTAATGCTATTTTATTTATGTCGGCTTTAGACCATTAGTTGTAATTTAGATTAGTAATGTTATTTTAATTATGTCGGCTTTAGGCCATTATTTGTAATTATACCTCCTAGTCTCTTATATATACCAAGGAGACATTTTCATTTTGAATCATCTTGTACTTGAACATTTTAAGTGGGGTAAAAGGAGGTTGCCCCCTCGAAGAGGCTTATTATCTGAAATTATCTCAGTTTCAAGGCGTTGAGTACTTTTCTTAAGGTTTTTCCATGCTATATTGATGTTTGGTTCTTAACAGGCTAAATAGTGCTAGAGAGAGAGACCAAGAATCACCCCAGAGGATTGACCTTCCATTCTTGTAGTTGCAGCTCCAAACTTGTGCTATACTTGAGAGAGAGAGAGAGAGATGAGTCTGTACAAATGAGCTCAAGCGCCCTTTATTTATAGTGATCCTTTTCACCTGTCTAGGTCAACTTCTCTTTCTGGAGGGTAATACTTTAATATTAATTATTTTACTAACTCGACTTGTCTTCTAGGGTTTTTACATATATGTTTAGGGTTTCTCTTGCTTCTGGAATATTCTATTCTAGACAAAGGTTACACATGGAGGTTAATACCTCCCGCAACTACCATAATATCAACACCTTGGTCCCCATTATCCTCATCAACAAGACTCCTCATGGTCCATAGTGATTTTTGTTATTGATTGTTAATTGACAAGTTTATCCCATGCTTTACTTTAACTCATTTATTCACATGGTGATGAGCCATGCTATGTGGCAATGTTGAAGATTATTATTAAAGATTGATTTGTTATGGTTGGTGCCATTTCCTTTGCATTGTTGACCACTTTGCACATTGTCCAAGACCTCAAATCTCCCAATACTTGTTCCCACACAATGATGTCATAGGAAGTTATTGTTACACCTCAAAATTACTCATTACAATGATGAGCTAATTGTCGTCTTTACCAATGTTGCAAGTGTCACATTTTAACCACAAGTGTCGCAAATACAATACTGTCATCTTACCTATGTCACGTCTCAAATGACATTACTAAGAACACTTAAAAGACACCTCAAAATACTGGTTTTGAAGAGGAGAAATCATTTGATGAAGAGTACAAGTCTTTTGCCCTGGAAAAAACTACTCAAAAATCATTTTTGGGAGGCAACGCTCCCCTATACACTATCAGGGAGTGATAACACTCCCTATCCTTCTTTGGGGGAGCGTTCCAAATGCTCTGTGCACCATTCTAGGGGAATGTTATGTTTTTTCAGCGAAAATTGGTTTGTTGAAGAAAATCAGGGGAAAAATACCCTTCATCTTTGGAGCTAGTTGGATTCTAATGTGAGATCAAGGCTTGATCTTAGGGAGGATCCACAAATGATGGAGAAAGATCCTCAAAATATCCCAAGAATTTCTAAAGTGGTTAGGCCTCTCAAAGCTTATATAAGGAGGCCTCCTCATGGTGAAAGCAAGGGATAAAGAAAGAGAGAAGCACCTAACTTATGATCTCATAAGGAAGGGATATATCATTGAAGCACAATTAGTTTGTGTGTGGGTTACTTGAGAAAGGGTTTGGACAAAGAGAGCTTGGTGAAGCTGTTGCACCTACATCCATGGTGTTAGCACTGGAAGTTGGCGTCAGATTGCGATGAGGACAATCTCGATACCCATCAGTTTAAATGTCATAATTTGTTTATAAAAGGTGATCGAATGGAAGTAAACCCAGAACAATATCGTTTTAACTCATAAAACTGGGTTGGAACAACTAAGATAGGTGAGGTCTTGATCTAATTTAAGCTAATAATTTTTTCATAGTGGTGAGTAAATTGAAGGAAAGAAAAGGGGAACAAAGTTTGGTCTGGACATCTGGTCTTCCAGCAGTCCTTTAAAGGGGGAAAAGTCTTAGCTATGAGATCCTCTCAAACCCAAGAAACTTCAAAGTAAACTTAAAATGTTGCAGAACTAATATAATCAAACATGCATCATATAGTTATTGAAACACCCAACTGGATCATCCATGCCCAGGCTTTGAGATTCAGAGCAAAAGAAGAAAGGAGGAAGTTGACTGCCATTAAACAAGAAGTCTCAAAGTGTCCTTCTATAACCAGAGAACCAGAGGCTTTGTTAAAGCTTTACAATTGGGAGCTTAGCTCTACCATCAATCCTTTCAAAAATGGCAAAATTGCCTACATATACTCAAAGTAAAAACAACGATAGAAAAAACGAGACACTGCATGGAAGACCTTGCATCTGCATGTCTATTGGTAGCTTGTGCATGCAGTCTCTGAATGGTCATGTGCTCATGTCAGACGCAATCAGACTCCTGGCAGCTCTGCGAACGAATCAATAAGCCTTTAATACTTTTCCAGACTTTCCATTTATGGTGGAGGTGATGTCTAACCATCACCAACAACTTCAATCACTGCCTCCTTGGGATTGGGAACAACTTTGGTCGACTCTGCATTTTGGGACATGGAGGTCTTCACATGGTGCCACCTGGATCCATCAACCGACTGCATGGAAAGGCTTGTAAGCAGGTGTGATGAATGGGGCACATGATGGGAAGCAGTGCATGACCAATGGCCAGGCGGGGATGATTTGGCATGCTTGGCATGGGAGTGGGGAAGGGAAGTGGCTGAGTGGACAAAGATGGAATGAGTACTGCATCATCACAGGCTGGTGATGAGGCAGCATAGAGTGAGGGGAAATGGCGGCTGAGAAGGTGACATGGGCGAGACACATGGCAGGAGGNAGTGATGGACGAATGGAGAAAAGGTGACAGGATATGATTGGTTGAGGGAAGACACGTCGCTTATGACATGATGACATGGAAGGGAGAGGGACAGATGTTGGAAGATGAGAGGGAACGAACGGGAAAGGGTCATGCCATGAGGATGAGTGGAGAATAGATGACAGGGGGAGAAGGGAGGCAGTGAGCGGCAAGTAGAGGTGGGAAGCGGTTTACCAACAAAAGGGGGTCCCAACAACACATGAGGTGACACGATAGGAGGGGGCCCCATGACAAAACAAACCCATTCTGAACCCCCCCCCCCCTATTAAAGGCCGAAGGGAAAAGGGGGTCCATAATTGATTGTGCATCGTAGATCTAGGAGCCCCAATCCTGGCCATTGAGAGATGCGTGCCCAATTCCAGACCCCTGCTCCCATTAAAGGTAGAACGATAAGGGGGATCTAGAATGGAACCTCGGCCACAGATCTGGGTGCGTAGATCTCGGTCATCTAGATCTGTGTTCTCATTAAAATAATGTGCTTGCTTCTAAAACTTTCGAATAAATGGGTTTTTAGCCCATTTTTTGACCTTCTTCTTGCCAAAGGCGAAATTTCTTCCAAGAAAATACCCCATACATGATTATGTGCTAACACATGGCTGTAAGCATTTCACTTTGTTTTTATTAAGATAAATCTATGCTTGGCCTATTTCCTTTAAAGTTTTTGTATGTTTCATGAACTTGTTTCTTTTATAGATCCATTATGAATCTAATCATTGGTAGAGTAGGAAGTATGTCTCGTTGTTGTCTCTCATTATGTTACAGGACTTTCTGAAGAACTTGGAGATCAAGATCATCCTGGCTCAAGCATGGATGAACGTCGGTAAAGGTATTTACCCTTCTTAATTATTCTTCTTTGAATAGTTTAGCTTCATGAAAAGGAATGTCAGTGTCCACATTAAGCACTTTTCTGTATTGGTCATAGGAGTCTAGGGACCAAGAGAGAATCCACTTGCCCACAGGGGGATTTCTTTGTAACAGAAATTGGTGAATCCACTGGGGATCGACATCTATTTATCTTTCCTTGGTTTGTACCTACACTTTACCCACCTTTTATATGAGTTTTATTGTTTTTTTATGATCCATTAACCTTCTCCCATCTTCACTTACATTTTCACCAATTTTTATGCATTCTGGGTGAATTTTTTGCATTTTTTTGGCTCTTTTTCTGAGTTTCTAGGAAGACCAACGCCCCCCTGTAGGCCATACCAGAGAACTAGCACTCCCCTATAGTTCTTTAGAGAGTGCTTCCAACACTCTGTACCCCATTCTAAGGGAGCACTAGTCTCTTTTTTGAGAGATTTTGCCTTCTTCTGCCCAGTCTTTTGCAGCCTATTTGGCATAGGTCTTTACCCAACCTATGTGGATGGTTTGTGAAGTTGTTTGGATTGGTATTTTATGCTCATCAATCCTTATTGTCTTGATTGGATTTTGAAACCTTTTTCAGAAATGTGAATTTTCCCTTTCTAGCTGCTTGTTTTGTCGGGACAATTCGGGTATTTTCTCCTTCTCCCTATCTTCTCTCTGATTCTTCTTTGCATTTTATGGTGTTCCTTGAATGTTTGATTGGTGGTAGAATCCTTGATTGTGTTCTTTTTTATCAGAACAATTTTCTCCTTATCGTCTTTCATACCTCACTGCCTTGAGTGCATGCTTTGTTTGTACCCCTTTTCTTCATGTGTTTTGCATCTACATAGGATTCTTTCTCTTGATTGAAAGTAGTGGAGCATTGAAGGTTTTGTACTTACTTTTTATATACATCAAAATCAAACAATGACAATAGTTTCATTCTTGTTTTTGGGTAGGGTCGATTGGTTGCGTGCATTTTGGAAATTGGGTGTTTTATTGAAAGTTGAACCTCTTCTCCATCTCATACATAGAATTCATTGAAAGAAAGAACTGCATATCATCCTTTTGCATTATGTTGGGTTTGAGTCCTAACATCATAAGTTTCACTTTCGCACCCTCAAGTAAATGAACAACCACTAAAATCAAGCGCTAAATTAAAATTTATCAGACTTTTTTACATTTTCAAGTAGCAAACCTACATTAGCTTAGGGTGTAGGGATTTGGAATGGGTTGAAAGGATAACTTTCCAAAGATGTCAAACAAACTTAGCATTTTGCGATAGGGAGAGCAAATCCAATTTTCGTTTAAGCTTTCTGGGATCCCCCTCTCACACAGGGGTTACGCATGAGGTCGCGTTCGGGAGGACTACGGAGATTATCCCTCCATGGTTTAACTATTCGTAGTAGTAAGATAGTATATTGGGGGTTCTTCTTGAGGTTCAACTATCTTCATTTGGTCTCGGTGCTTCATGAATTCTAAATCTGTTTGGGCTCCTCTAAAGTTCTACCAGTCCACTTGTCCTCAGTTCTCTTGGAGGATTTCAGACTTGTTATCCTCCCCATACGTTCAAACTAGATTGTCGATCGTACCTGCCCAGGGGCTGACTATGAGTTGGTGACCTTTGTATCCATAATATTTAGGGTCTTTACACAAGGCGACGGTGAAGAGAAGTCTTCATTGTACCTGGAACAGACGTTGGTCAAACTCACTCGGGCTCCTTGGAGGGTAAATCCACGATTATTGTGTGGAAGCTTGCACCAAGGTGTAAGTTTGTTAAGCAGGTCTTCAACGTAACTTTTCCACCCACTCTGTCTCATCCTCTTCTTATATTATTCTCTTGACATTGGATTTCATCACCAACTAGTGTGTTCATTGTGAGAAGGTTTTGTTTGTTTGCTTGCTTCCTAGATTTTTAGCGCGTGTTGTTTATTTTCCCTAGCAAACTCTAGGTTGGATATTTGTTTAATGGAATCAGTTCCCAGAATGACCAATGAAGGAACCCCTTTTCCAAGGGAACCCTTTTTTTTTCCTTCTTATGGAAACATTGGTCCTCCTTACATCACTACTTTGAGCCTTTTAGGTCTCACAATTGGGTTACCGGTATGGTTGTTTTCCACTCCGATAATCTCAAATGCACCAAGTGATTCAGATGTAAGCACACCACCCACACATCAACCTCATTTCGACCTTTCTCCTTCTTTGCTCGTCAGGTTTCCTTCCCTTTCTCCTTCTTCTCCTCATGAAAGCTCTAATTAAAATAGCCAGGTTGATAAGAAGAAGAAGAAACAAAAAGAGAAGAAGAAGAAGAACCAGAAAGGGAACAAGCCTCCAACTACATCAGATGTTGGATCCAAGCAACCAACTACTATTAACTATATTGGGAGTGTTGATGAGGTTGTTAAGAATACAACGAAGAATCCGAAACCCAAATTCCCTTGCAGTCTTTGCAAGGGTGACCACTTTTTGAGGGATTTCCCTGGTCTTCCTAAGGTTTTAGCCATATGGTCCTCTACGTCATCAGCCTCTGTTAGGCATGTTGGTGATTCCCTGTCAACTAGCGACGTTAAGGTTGGTAAGAAGAAGACAGCTGTCAAATTTCCTTGCATGTTATGCAAAGGTGATCATTACTCTCACTTTTGTCCTTGTATGGACAAGGCTTCTTCTCTTTTGGAAAAGCTTCAACTTCCATCTGGTTATCGTAATATTTCCATCAACCCTTCCTTAGTTGATGGACTGGTCAATCTGGTTCCATCCTTCGTCAATCCGGTTGATTAGGTGGTCCATCTAGTTTCATCCTCGATTGAACCACAAACCCAAGTAGTTGATCTAGTTCCATCATCAATCAACCCCACTCTTCATCAAAAGAGTGAAACCAAAGTGGTTGCTCCGATTATTTCATCAGTCGATCCCACCCTTCATCTAAAGTGTGCCAAAGTGGTTGCTTCGGTTACATCATCAATCAATCCCACTCCTCCTCTGAAGAGTGCCAAAGTGGTCGATCCAGTTGCACCATCGGTCGATCCTACTCTCCCCCTAGAGAGTAAACCCGATACTGCCCATGTTTTTCTTGTTGATACATAATCTACCATGTTGAGGGGCATTCCTCCTTTTCCTAAGAAAACCCCTCCAAGTAATGAGGCCATTCGTTTTGATTGGGGTGTGCTAACTAGACCTTGTCTTCCCTCTCACATTCCTTTCTAGATTACAATACAGGTTTTTGGTTGGGACGTTCCTTAGACACTGATATATGAAGGTGCGTCCATTAGTATTTTTTCCTCTATTGCTTGGCAAGCTTTGGTTCATCCTTAGCTTACGCCAGTTACACAGACTCTGTTAGCTTTTAAAAGAAGAACCAATCAACCTTTAGGGACCCTTCCTTAGTTTCCCGTAACTTTGGGAGGGAAAACTGTCTTTATTGATGTCATGGTAGTCCAAGACCCTTTGGATTTCTCTTTACTCCTTGGGCGGGATTATGTCTATGCCATGAAATCCATTGTGTCCACTCTTTTTCATGTGATATCTTTCCCTCACAATGGAAGAATTGTGACTATCGATCAACTTTCATTCATCAACCTTGACTGAATTACCTCACTCAATGGTTCTTATATGCAGACAGTATCGACCCTGCCACAGATAAATTATGTGGCGTTATCTCCCATGCCTTCAACTATTGATGAATATGAGCCTCTCATTGCAAGCTCTGCCTCTTATGATTTGGATCCGATAGTTAACATGGTGATCTCTTCGATAGGAATATTAGAGCCAGATATCCCTACCCTTATCAAGGTCGTCAACATGTATTCCTTCCAGAGTACTTCTCTTCCATCTAGTGAATATCTCTTGGAAGCCATGATTGACGTTTGTCCCTTGACATGTATTTCTTCCAGAGCATTGTCCTCTTGAAAGCCATGATCAAGGAGAAGCTATGCGCATAGTTTTGCTTCTCTATAGAAAGCTCATTAAAAAATGAAACAGAGGTCTTGAGCATAGTTTTCCTCTCTGTAACAAGCTCGTTAAAAAATGAAACAAAAATCAGGGGATTGAACCCGGAGCCCTGAGCATAGTTCTTTTCCTATGTCAAGATCGTTAAAAAATGAAACAATCACCTCTCCCTTCAAGTCATGTCTTTTGTTAGGCCTCGTGTTTGAACCTTCATTTCATCCACCCTTATCCTTTTTCTCCATCTAGTAGAGAAATTGGTGACAACCTCAAAGTCAATGAATGAATTGAAGCTTGGGGGGCATGTCTCCAACCTTTGATCATCATTCTAGAGTTATGTCTCTAGATTTTCAAGCTGGGGGCAGAGTACCAACCATCCATGGGTCTCCCAACCTTTGGAAATTACATTGGGAATTTACAATCATAGTTTAATTTTGTTTCAAGTTTGTGTAAAAATGAAACCAATGTCGAGCTTAGTCTTTGTTCTTTCTCATGCTCGAAAAAAAATGAGAATGTAATCGAGTATACTTTTATCTCTTTTTCGGACTCGTAAAGGTTATACGAAAAAAGAACCCCCTAGAGTCGTCTTTAAGATCTTTTCAGACTTTCTAAACATAAAAAGATTATCGAGTGATCTTGCTGCCTTTCCCACTCGTTAAAAGGTTTGAAAGGGAATCTTTCGAGTGATAATTTATCTCTTTTTCAGCCTCGCTAGACTAACATTACGAAAAAGGACAACACTAAAGTCATCTTTAAGTCATTTTTTGACTCTCTAAATATGAAAACAACTGATTTTACCTTCTCTGGATTTGTTAAAACAATCATACATTGAAGGGCCCATACGGGACAAAGCCCTTACTTCTTCCAGTTTTTTAAACAAAGGAAGAGGGACTTACCAAAGGTGAGTTATATCGAGCATGTGTTACCCTCCTCGAGCTCGTTAAATCAAAAAGATGTACTCGTCTATTTGGATGGGGGGGAAATTGAAGGAAGCAAGCCAAGAAGTTTTTGAGAACATTACCAATCATCCTTACAGTTGCCCTTGAACACGACACTTTGTATTTTCATGCATTTTAATCCACTAAACCTCTGCACTAAACCAATCATCTGAGTTTTCTTTACTCCTTTAGGTCACCCAACGAAAGTCACAACATCCACTGCCTTATTTCATTTTTGGTCCATGTCATGTTTCTACTGATGTGCCCCAGTGTTCAAGGGAAGTATCTACCTCAAAAGTCAACCATAAAAAATTACTTTGTTTCAATACTCGTGTCAGTCCATGTTCATTTGATCTACCAATTTACATCTCTATGTCTGTTTTGTGTCATTGATGGGGGATACATCAAGGCCATCCTTCGACGAGTCTGTTCCTATCAACTTCAACACATTATCTGAGAACTAGACTTAGAAACCAATTAGTACCTTAGGACCTACATGCCTCAATGGCAGGCCTCCTCACGTCTGAAAATGGGTTTACATCATTGACCTCTGATTGGATGATTCCATGGATGTTCGACTTCATCTCATCCATTCACATTCATTGGAATGTACTAGAGTACCTTGGGAATCATTGACATCAATGGTGATCTCCCTCGTACTTGTTAACAATTTACCTCATTGACCGATAATCAAGTGGTTTCTGCCATGTTCAACATCAAAACATCTATTCACACGGTCAGATTTGTACTACATCGATATTGATAAGAAGACCCTGGGTTGAGTTGTCACTCTGACATGTACTTTGCCCAGGTTGCAACAAAGTTTCTCTTGAATATTGACACACATACTGTTACATAGATTCAATTTGTATTGGTCCGTGGCTATGTCTTGTCATCTTGTAGATGCACTGTGTATTTTTCGTGGCTACAATTAGTTCATGTCATGGAAGTATAGATCCACATTGTATATTTGGTGGATATACTCTTCAGTCAGTATGATTATGGATCCGCAGTGTATTTACTGGCAACCATACCTTGGAAGTCTTTATCACTCAAGCATAGGTATGCCTGCCTTGGGTTTGAAACATGTCATAGTATTTGTTTAATGATTGTGTGGATCTTCTTCCAGGTTCTCTGCATCCATACCCTTGCTCGAAAATATCTACAAAGTACTTCAGTCATCAATTCTCGTCTTCTAACTTCATACTTTGGGGAGAAATTTGTTACACCTCAAAATTACTCATTACAATGATGACCTAATTTTCGTCATTACCAATGTTGCAAGTGTCGCATTTTGACCACAAGTGTTGCAAATACAATACTGTCATCTTACCTATGTCGTGTCTCGAATGAAATTACCAAGAACACTTAAAAGACACCTCAAAAGACTGGTTTTGAAGAGGAGAAATCATTTGATGAAGAGTACAAGTCTTTTGCCATGGAAAAAACTACTCAAAAATCATTTTTGGGAGGCAACGCTCCCCTATACACTGTCAGGGAGTGCTAGCGCTCCCTAGCCTTCTCTGGGGGAGCGTTCCAAACACTCTGTGCACCATTATGGGGGAGCGTTATGCTTTTTTAGCAAAAATTGGTTTGTTGAAGAAAATAAGGGAAAATCCACTTCATCTCTGGAGTTAGTTGGATTCGAATCTGAGGTCGAGGCTTGATCTTAGGGAGTATCCACAACTGATGGAGAAAGATCCTCAACCTATCCCAAGAATATCTAAAGTGGTTGGGCCTCTCAAAGCTTATATAAGGAGGCCTCCTCATGGTGAAAGCAAGGGATAGAGAAAGACGAAAGCACCTAACTTATGATCTCATAAGGAAGGGAGATATCATTGAAGCACAATCAGTTTGTGTGTGGATTACTTGAGTAAGGGTCTGGACAAAGAGAGCTTGGTGAAGCTGTTGCACCTACATCCATGGTTGTAAGTATTTCACTTTGTTTTTATTAATATAAATCTATGCTTGGCTTGTTTCCTTTAAAGTTTGTGTACGTTTCATGAACTTGTTTCTTTTATAGACCCATTATGAAGCTAATTATTCGTAAAGTAGGAAGTATGTCTCGTTGTTGTTGCTCATTATGTTATAGGACTTTCTGAAGAACTTGGAGATCAAGATAAGCCTGGATCGAGCAAGGACGAACATCGGTAAAGGTATTTACCCTTCTTCCTTGTTCTTCTTTGAATAGTTTAGATTCATGAAAAAGAATATCAGTGTCCACATTAAGCACTTGTATGTCTTGGTCATAGGAGTCTAGGGACCAAGAGAGAATCCACTTGCCCGTAGGGGGATTTCTCTGTAACAGTTATGTTGCATGATAATGTGTATTACTTAGCATGTTCAAAGCTAGCACCATGATACTATACTTTGTTAGTATCATACAAGAGACATCTCAATAGACTCATTCCTCGCTCCAGCATGGGTATGCCTAAATTATGAGGAAGTTCCACATTTTCGGTGAATACTAATGCTTTATTGTAGGTGGTTCCCCTACCTCTCCTTCTGGCAATGTATTTTGTGGTCCTCTCTCTCCCTCTTCTCTAGTGATATAATGAAAATAGTTGATGTATTTAAGCCATACCTTGTTCTCCTAACCTCAATACATCAGGGGGCACCTGTTAGACCACCAAAGTAGTCACACAGTGACCAAATCTCATCCAATATTAAACTCACCAATGAGCATGCATTGATGACTATTACAACAGAGAGAACCTTAAGGAATGACTTAAAAAAGGAAATAATTATGCCCCCTAATGGTTAAAATGGTTTAATTATTAGAATTCCCCATGTTTTGCCACTTGACGTCATTGTTTCTATGTATTCATATCAACAATGTGGTACATTTACTAGTAACCTTGTTGATTTTTGAAAGTGATAATGCCACACATGCATTTGCACCCATTCTGACCTCATATGGTCTTACTTAGGTTGGTCATCGCAGAAGATCATCCTAGGATGGTTGTGACCCTCATTGAGAGCCCCACCTAAAATATTAATGCACCAAAAAGCACATAAATAAAGGGTTTGAGGTATGGTTTGATAACTTAAGTTTTATGCATCATTGTGCTACTTTATTGCAAGGAGATTCACTATTTCAATTGCTCCACTTGGTTGGGAGGATCTCCATGCATCAAAATCACACTAATTTCTAAAGAAAGAAAAGAGAAGGCGCTTAAAAGGTTGAGCTCGAACAGGTGGATCAAGGAATCATTTGCTCATTGTTGTCGGTATCCCCATTATAATCATCTTCCATTTGATAAAATATTGTTCTTGTGC
>SNQJ01S0000636.1:66237-76801 GCA_010110895.2 Picea sitchensis
CCCATCATTATGAGTTTATGGCATGCTTGTTTGTTTCATTTTGGTAGAACTAGAGCTCAATATCATGGTTTCACGTTGTTTATGCAAGTTTTCATTTGTTTCTTCAAGATTTGTGCATGCTATGCTCTATTTTTTTCTGTAAGTGTTTGTATTCCGAGAGAGAGCTCACACTCCTCTCCTCTACTAGCTTCAATGACAAAAGAGTTTCGTCATTAAGGAATTGTATAAGTATTTTTCTCCTTTTTGTTACCTTCATTTTATGGTTGATTTTGTATAAATAACTACGAAAAACTACTCCTTTGTTGTTTTGTAAGAGCCCAAACCACTTTACAAGGCAAGGAATCCAATACTAATTTATCCCAATTTTCATTTAGCAATTATAATTGAAGAAAGAGAAGCTAGCTCCATTTTAGAACCTAATATAGACTAAATGTGTAATATAAAATAATACTAATAAGACCAAAATTAAAAAAACATAGAGATTCCTAATATAAAACTAAAAAAAACCAAAACAATAAAAAATAATATTAAAAAAACCATTAAAATAATAAAAAAAATATAATAATAAAATAAACCAATATTCATCCTTCCATGTCAACAATAATCTCTTGAACACAAAATAAAAATAAAAATTGTGTGTCAATTTCTTTTAACCCCTTTGATACATAATAAATCCAAAATTAAAATTAAACTACACTTAACATTTTTGTCATATAAAATATATAATTACCAAATAACTAGGTCTTCCCCTCTTTTATATTTGTGTGTGAATAACAATCTGTTCAAAGAGCTCCCGTACGAATCTGCTTGATACAAAAACCAAATTTTGTTTCTATCTAAAACCTCATCAATATTCAAATTCTGTTAATTACCGGTCAATAAACGGTCTAATTTCCAACCCGTCAACAGACGTGAAATATCCCCAACATTGAATCCATAAGCAAAGCTTCCACTGTCTATTTTGAGTCTTCCAGCGTGAGAAGTACAGCACCTTTGGTAAGAAATATTTCAGAAACTGCTTTATTTTTATGCTCATCCCCACAGGCGGCGAAGATAAATCACAGTAATTACAGAGATAATTGCATTGATTAACCCTACCGTTAATGAAATTCATATAACCCGTTTCTGGACATTTCTGTCCAATTGATTTTGGGGCACTTCTAAGTTTGTAGACATTGAATTGCTTACTGTGACGTAGATTTGATAAGTGGGTACGGTTTAATATGTTAGACTACAGAATGTAGACCAAGTTGGTCTGTTACTTTGAGCTGAATATTACTGCTCTGTAATTTCAAGCTTGTTTTGACGTAGACAACTCTGGGTATCCCACTGTAGTCCTTATGCATATAGTTTAACGTTCGCCTAGAAAGATTGTTTTGCAGTTGGGTAGATACGTATACTCAAGCATCTGCAAATTCCTTTTAGGCTTGGTCTTCTCCTTATGGAGTCCTCCCTAACTTGATCAATTGCTTGATTGGGTCCACTGCATAGGAGGTCAGAATATCGATCTAAAGGACCAATGCCTGGTCGATACTTGGTTAAGATGTTGTCGTTGTCTCTACGAATTATGCTGCTGTTACCTCTACTCCTCCTGTCACTGGTCCTACTATTGGATATGCTCCATCTCCCAAGGTGAATGATGGGATTGAGCATTTAAAAATCTTAGCTGGGTAATAAAATTTGCTAACAACAATTGTGGTGCAGTGTGGAACAATTACAAATATTCCAGATAGACATAAACCCTAATTTTTTAAATCTTTAATTTATAACAACTCAAAAAAATGGTTCATAGCTGCCCGCCCAAAAACTATTTTTCCTAAATCTATGATCGATCTGCAAGCAAACATTTTTCCTAAATCTACGACTGATCTTGATATTGCGTTCTTTCACTAAGTTGGCATTTTTGTGGATCTCCGCCATTAATTCTTTCCTTATATGTGTTATCACCTAGATCAACAACTAGCTCATGGTTCATATGTAACTAAAGGTGATTATAAATACTTAATCATACTATTTCCGTTTGAATAATACTAAAACCAGTATTTTCCCATCATCTTTTCTATTCACATGTAAATGCAGTTGGTAAATGCAGAATTGAAGAGGACCGGACCAATAACAATCCCCTACAAAATGCCCATGCACTAAAGTTGAATAAGTTGAAGCAAGCTCCATTTCACATTCTCAAAAATTCAAGTGAGACAAGTAATGCATCTATAAAGAGAATTTTGGGTAAAAGCATACCTGAAGAGGACAACAATGGTCCAACAAAAAGTGTACTTGTTCTTAAGCTTCAAAATAGGTCATCAACAATGCGTGATTTTCCTCTGGTTTTGGTTGTTATGCATCTCCTACTCTATCTGTACCCCATAAATGTAGCCCACAACCTGTTTTAGCATTTTACCTACCTCGACTTCAGGCCCAGGACTCTTACTTGTAACTCCTTAGGTAGGTTGTGGTAGATTCCAAGCTAGTAATGAATGTGACTCATGCGCCGACATTCTCCAATTTGTTTCCTTTATCCAGTAGATTATATATGCTACAATACTTTCATTAGGGAAGCTGCGACAGGTACATTTATTGGTTCAAGGTAAACAACTTAACCTGTTACCTTATATATAAGTTCTATCCCAACCTTATCCATGCAGAAGAGAGAGCGTATCAAGTACTGGCTCTTAAAATATCATAAATCCATTGTTTCTAGAAATTCAATAAAGAAACAGTTGCAACAAAGTTTGATGCTAGTAGTCCTCTTTACTCTTTTCATTCGAACAAATTTACAGAAACTACACTGTTACAATATGTTACAATATCAGACTGAAAAATATCATTCAATATTTGAAAAAAGTGACAGAAACTATAACCATATTTGAGAATGGATTAGGCTGCTTGACTCTAACTCTAATAGACTAATAGAACAGTGAAAAAATGATTACTAATAGTCCCTGAGGGGCAGGTAGTAATTATAATAGTCCCTACAGCCTGAAGAGCCTGAAGAGAAGGGACTAATAACTAGGTCCATTTTTTATGTGCTTGCATGTTTGGTTGTTTAGTTGTCATATTTATCAAATTTGTTCTTTTGCAGATTTAAATATAATAAGATAATATATATTTTTTTCTTGTTATGAAATGAAAAAATGATTACTAATAGTTCTTACAGCTTGAGGGGCAGGGACTAACTATAATAATCCCTACAACCTAAGGGGTAGGGACTAATTATAATAGTCCCTACAACTTGAAGGGAAGAGACTAATAACCAGGTCCATTTTTTTATGTGCTACCATGTTTGGTTGTTTAGTTGTCATATTCATCATATTTGTTCTTTTGCAGATTTAAATATAATAAGATAATATATTTATTTTTCCTGTTATGAAAAGAAGCAATCACCATTTGCATATTTAAATATAATAAGATAATATATTTATTTTTCTTGTTATGAAAAGAAGCAATCACCATTTGCATGATCACTTATTGACATTGAAAGTATGTTAGAGGAAGGCATTTGGAATACACCTATTTTCAAAATTTTGCAATGCTTTGTGTTTGTATGATTGAGTTTTATAGAAGTGACAACTTTTTAATATTTAACCATCCTATGTGACATATGTTGGCTTTAAGAAACTAATCCATCCACATAGGTAGTTTGGTTGGCACATGTGTTTAAGGTAGGGATTTTGATGGATTTAGTAATTGTTCTAACAAAACTATAAATTTTATGTTAGTTTTTGAGGTTACTCTGAAAGTGTTTACATTATGCTTGGAGGTGCTTCATGTGATGTGTGGTGCATGGTGTATGGATGAATCAGGGGATACTGGTGAGCACCCAAATGTTCCACTAATTCAGAATGGTTCCACATCTTGGCAATTTTTCTATATTTTTTTGGGTACCAAACTTCCAGGGTCGTTTTGAGGCCCTAAACGATGATTTTTGGCACGGTAGCGCCTAGCATGTAGGAAAAGGCAGATGCTAGGCCGAACGAAACATGTATTCCTCAACTAAACATTTTGATGGTGTATCGAACACCCCAAACGAAGATCGTATGCAAAAATTACACACCTAGAAAATTAACATATCAACTAACAACATTGGGGCCCACAAACCTTTTGGTGTTTCATCTTTTGGGGTTAGGGTTTTGGATGTTTATGGTTTTCTCATTGATGCTTTATGTTAAAATGTATTTTTAGACTCTTTGTAATCATCTTCTTGCCAATGAGCGTAGCCAACACATCTCTCTCTTCAAAGATAAGTTGTCGCCATTCTAGCTAGCTTGTGTGCTTTGCAATTTATAGTCTTTTGTATTGCAGACAATCATTAATAGAATCTGAGTTTTGTTGTATTATTGAGTTCCTTGCAATATCTTTGTGTATTTCCTTGTTATATCTCTACCTTCGTTTCGTTCTAAATATAATCTGTATCAGTGGTATGAGAGAAATTTGTTCTTTGTTGTTTCTTTGTGCATGTCCCCGATAAGGCTAGGCTATCGAGAGTTGGGTCTTGAACTAGTTGAGCTTGGGAAAGAATTCCCCCGCCGTCCCAAGTAGCCTCCCATAGAAGAATAAAATAGAGACGATGGAGCAAGAGATTGTGTCAAATTTTTGCTCGAGGAAGCCCTCGCACAACAAAGGAACGAGATGGTAGATAATTTCACTCAGATCCTTCAACGGTTACCAACAACAATAGAGCCACCTTCAACCAGTAGTCACTTTGGAGGTGTGGAGCCCTTTAATGTATAACTTAACCTTGATATTCCTTTATTTGAAGGCCAGATGGATGTCGACGCTTTGGAAAAATGGTTAAGTCTTCTAGAGGGTTATTTCTCAGTTCAAAATTTTTCCAACAATGAAAAAATCACCTTCACGCTCTTTAAGGCCCTTCGTCGAGTCAAATATTGGTGGGATACTTACTGTGAGCAACATGTCGAAGATGAGTATGCAATTTTTGGTCCAGGACCCACTTGGGAATTGTTTTTTGATGCCCTCAAGGATGAATAGTTCCCTGTTGGAAACTATGATGACCAGTACACAAGATGGACAACTCTAGAGAGACCAGAAAATGTCGGAGTACACCAACATATTCCATACCTTGCGCACAAAGGTGGGTATTAAAGACTCTGAGTGACACTGGTTATGAAGTACCACAGTGGCTTACATAGGTACATCCAAACATATATGGATTTTTTGGACATCTCCTCACTGGGAGTCGCTTACTGATATGCTTTCAAGATCGAGAAAAAGAATAAGCGAGAATTCGGTTGTGCAAATCGATCACAGCAAAAGCACGGTAAAGGTGGCCCTAATTCCCAGGGAAAAAGACAAAGCAAGGATGGCCAACCCCAAAACAACTAGTCCAAGCCACCAACAAAGAAGGGTAATGGGAAGTCGAAGAAGGACACTGAAAAGTGGTGTGAGTTCCACAAAATCCCTTGGCACAATATTGATGAATGTCACTCCAAATAGTCATTGTTGGCTGAGACAAAAGCCTCAGGGCCAAATGTTGACCTAGACTCTGATTTAGAGCCAAAAAAGGGAAAACAAATCATTGACGCAGAACCCAATGTCACCATCACTACCAAAAAATTCCAACCAAAGGAACCATAGGAGCTTGAAGAAGGGGAGCTTCTCTTCCACTCACAAATGTGGGTGAAGGGGACCCCACTGTATTTCATTGTTAACAATGGTAGCCAAAAGAACCTAATATCATCATAGCTTGTCAGAAGTTTGAACCTAACAATGATGTTGCATCCTCAACCATACACCATTGACTGGCTCATCCAGAGACGAGACATCCACATTAGCCAACAATGTCTCCTACACTATGACATCAAACCCTTCAAAGATGAGGTATTATGTGGAGTTTCCCCCCTTGATTTTTGTGATGTTTTTTTAGGATAACCATATATGTGGAAGTGTCATGTTGTTTATGAATCTAGGCATCGTAGTGTCATTATTACTTTGGGAGGTCATCTCTACAAGGTATCAGAGGTAGTCCCAACTACTGTGGTCTCTTTGATCTTCTTTAAGCAATGCAGAAAGGTGTTCTCTTAGACCGGGATATTTTTCCTCTTTATGGTTAGGTCGGAAGGTGAATGGAAGGTCACTATAACCACCAAAACCTCTGCATGGGGTCTCTCTACATAGAAACAATAGGTGGACAAGATAGTAGAAGAGCACAAAGACATATTTTCCTCACCTATTAGGGTTCCTTTGCACTATCAATTAAATCACTCAATTGATTTGACACCTGATTCACCTCTTCCTAACATTCCTATATGCATACGTTCTATTATGGAGAATGAATAAATCAAACACCAGATCCAAGATCTAATTCTAAAGGGCCACACTGGACCAAGCTCCTCACCTTGTGGGAGCCCAATTGCTCTGGTACAGAAGAAGGATGGGACATGGTGACATTGTATTAATTACAGAGCCCTGAACAAGATCACAATCAAGAACCGATACCCAATCCCCAAAATTCATGATCTTCTCGATTAGCTCAAGGGAGCCAAATTTTTCAGTAAGATTGATCTCAAGTCAGGATACCACTAGGTTTTAATTAAGCAAAATGATGTACAAAAGAAAACCTTCAAGTCTAGAGAAGGTCTATTCAAGTGGTTGGTCATGCCTTTCATCTTGACTAATGGCCCGACCATATTAATGTGGATGATGGATGATATATTGCGACCATTCAAAAAATCCTTTGTGGTTGTATATTTGGATGACATCCTCATCTTTAACAAAATGTGGGAGGAACATTTGAAGCACATTCAATAGGTCTTGGGCACCTTGCGACAAAACAAGTTATATTCCAATTTGGACAAGTGTTCCTTCGGCATGAAAACAATTCGATATTTGGGATACATCTCGAATGAGCAAGGTGTGCATGTGGATCCAACGAAGATCCAATTCATCCGTGATTGGCCATCCCCAAAGACACTGAACGAGTTTTGCAGATTCTTGGGCCTTTCCAATTTCTACTACGGGTTTGTGTTGGGGTTCTCTCATATCAGTTGGGCCCTAAGACAAATGACCAAGGGTGGAACAAAGACTAAGTTTGTTTAGGATGCATGACAACTGAAAGCATTCGAGGATTTGAAATTCTGCCTATGCTCAACAACAATCCTTATTCTTCCAGACTTGCAACAACTATTTGAGATTGAGACAGATGCTTCAGATTATGATATCAATGTAGTCCTCACACCGCATGGGCATCTGGTGGCCTATCACAGTGAAAAACTATCTGATTTTGTTCACATATACCCCACCTATGACAAAGAGATGTACTCCATTGTGCAGGCATGTCGACAATGGAAGCATTGCATTATGGGGAAGGAAACGATCATCCACACTGATCATAGACCTCTGTGATTCATGCAGACAGAAGGAAAGTTACAGAATGATCGCCATCAGAAGTGGTTTGCATACCTACAACAATTCCACTTGAACATCAAATACATTAAGGGAAGCACCAACCATGTCACAAACTTCCTTAGTCAACCCATGTTTGTGGCACTAAGCACAATTCTTAACACANTGAATTTTATGCTACCTATTAGACATTGAGTGCAAGCAAACTAGTTCCAGACTTTCATCTCCAAGATGGGTTGTTATGTTATCTAAGCCATCTTTGTGTTCCTTCAAGTGAGTGTGCAAAACTAATTTGGGAGGCCCATTACAGTTGGGCGGTAGGACAATTTGGTGTGGAAAAAAAAGTGGTAGTACTACAAAATAATTTTTATTGGCTGAAGCTTTGACAAGATGTCTTCAAGTACATTAGATCCTACACTTTCTGCGTCATTTCTAAGCCTGCCATCAAGAAACAGGGGCTATACACCCCTCTACCTACTCTAGATGGGCCTTGGGAGCCCATCTCTATGGATTACATGTTCGATCTGCCTTCAACAAAGCATGGGAATGAATGTGTCTTCGTGGTTGTTGATCGATTCTTTAAGATGGAAGTTTTTGCACCCTGGAAGAAGAGAATCACAACCGAGGCCATTGCAAAGATCTTCTTTGAATGTGTTTGGGTTCATTTTTTCCTCCCACGGTCCATTATTTCAGATCAAGACAGTAGGTTCCTGAGTACTTTTTGGTCGAGCCTATGGTCAATGATGGACACCAAGATAACCAAATCGCCTTCCACCGATAGATTGATGGACAAATAGAGGTAGTCAATAGGATGATTTTCCATATCCTGAGGATGTACAATTCCAAACATCCATGCACATGGGATGATATCCTTCCTTATGTTCAACATAGCTACAATAGATCCATCCAAATTTCTATTGGCCAGAACCCTTTTCAGGTGTGCTTGGGGTTCCAACCATTGCCCCCCATTAATGTAGCTCTACCCATTGCAGCTACAAAGGAAGAGTCCTCCCATGCTCAGAATGAGGCTGATCAAATAGCCAATTTTTTTAAATGAATCCATCACATACAACAACAAGGTTCATGATATTTTTTAGAAATACAATACCAAGTACAAGCAATGCCACGATCAGCGTCAGGTACCACGAAAGTTTTAGGGGGGAGATAAGGTATTGTTGCATTTGCAGAAAGAGCACCTCATAGGACCCCATCAAAAGTTATTCCCACTTCGATACAGGGCTTACACTATCACCAAGGCTATGGATGAGAATTATTTTGAGTCAAGTATTCCTCCTTTCCTTGGATTGCACCCAATATTTAATGTGGAACTGCTTCGACCATATTTTCCACCTCTCCTTTACACTTCGAATGCGGCTAAGCACTTGGCCCCTATAGAAATCAATCTTGAATGCATTGAACAGGTGACAATCGATTGTATCATGGACAACAAGATGAATGGAACCCACCAAAAAAACATCCAACTATATTGGGTCGTCAAAGTAGGGCAGTTTCTTCACTACGAAAAGTGGCTCACCATAAGTCATATTTAACAAAAATTTCCCCATTTGATGGAGGAAATTGATGCAATGGGGACTATTTCTTCCTGAGGAAGGAGGAATAATATAGGTGGATAATAGTGGCCACCCACTTGTTCCACTAATTCATAATGGTTCCACATCTTGGTAGTTTTTCTACAGTTTTTCGGGTCCCAAACTTCTAGGGTCATTTTGAGACCCTAAACAATGTTTTTTGGCACACAAACACCTAGCATGTAGGTAAATGTGTTATATTTTCTTTATTTACAGAGAATTAGAGTTACTGGTGTTCTTTTACTTTGTTACCATTAACTTGTATATATCATGTACTGAGCAATAAAATCATAAACAAGATATAAAAGAACACAAGAGATTTATCATGGGAAAACTCCAAATAGGGGAAAAACCCAACAATCTTTCTTAGATAGATTCTGTTCAAAAAGAAAGTCCAATCATGAACCAATAGATAAACCGTATCACAAAGGATAGCTCAATATACAACCAGAAATACCACCCCAGCTGCAACAACAACACAATACAAAGGCAACACACATTTTCCAAGAGTAGAGCACAAGAGAGAAATACCAGAAAGACTGAACAAGAAGAATCTTTGTCACTGCAACTATTGCATCATCCTTCCTTAGAATTGCACCTTACTTATGTGTAGATAAGAGAGTGTGAGTGAGAGAAAAAAATGAGCCAAGGTGCCTCTTATTTATAGTCTTCTCTTCCTAACTGGGCCGACTTCTTTTTTGGAAAGGTGTTTCTTCATTGTTCTTTATTCTTCTGGGTCGACTTCTCTTCTGGGGTATATCCACATCTGTTCAATGGTTCTCTTTCTTCTGGAATATTCTTCTCATATAATAAAGGTCATATAGGAGGGAAATTTCCTCCCACAACTACCAAAACATCGACACTCCCTCTTAGCTAGGAAGGTATCTTTTCACAATGTCTTCATCTAGTAGTCCACTGACTACTATGCAATAAGATAGTAGCACATAGCTACTACAATTCCATCAGTTTGGAACTGTCTTCACAATACTTCCCGAGAATAACCACATGGAGGAACACCTATTCTCCCAACCCATTACATATTTATACATACAATCTAAGGCTTAAAAACCTACTTGGTTCCCCCCAAACCCCTTATTATCATGCATGACAACTTTAGTTCACTAGTTGTTCGAGTGATTTCTTCTTCATTTCCATCTGCATGCTTCTTTTGCATTTTGGCTACTTTTCCTTCTGATTTTGCATGTCCTTCCATCTTTAGCCTGTCGAGCTATCATCCTTCCTTTTTCCCCACTTGATTATGTTGCTTTATTCTTCTCTATGCTTTATTCTTACTCTTTTTTTATTCTCTGTTTTATTCCTCTTACTACGCATTTTCCTTCTGGATGCACCTTAGCTATGCACTCCCTAGTCTTTCTTCTTCTCCTCTATGAACCTATTCTTTGCACTTATTTTGTACTTAGGATTTTTCCCAAAATTGTATCCCAAAACTTCCTATCCAACAAGCTCCCAACACTCACCTATGGCTTGTCCCAAGCCACTCAGGCTTGTTTCCTACTTCTTCAAGTCAAAATGAAATTTTGAGAGGTCACCTTAGCTACCTCCACTTCCTTGAGTATCGCTACCTATGTTGGTGTGATATCTTCTCCCCCCTG
>SNQJ01S0000636.1:76851-116272 GCA_010110895.2 Picea sitchensis
TCAAGCTTGTCAGTTTCTCTTATGATTCAAAGACAACTTGCTTTACCTTTCCCTACATAGTGGCAAGTTCACCGATCACTCTTACTTCTTCTTTCTGTAGTGGTCCTAAACGTTGCTCAAGGATCTTATGTTTATCCCTCGTTTTCTCCACTTCCAGGTATGACTGCCTTTATGACAAAATGGATATCATAAGTTTCGTTGGTGGAAGTGTAGTGACCCTTTCTAAAGCATGTTGTGAATGTTCTTGTTCTTCTCTTAACTTTTCCTCCACGACCTTCATCTCTGGATCGTCCATAAGGTCTGTCCAGATCTGTGTTCTCTCCTCACAGACTTTGGCACACTCTTGTTCTATCTTCTTAATATTGGAAACTGTTGTCCTTGCCATTCTCTCCCTGCCTTCTCTGACTTCTGGTGGCATGCCCGATGCACTCCACAATTGTAGATCTTCAATCTACAATCAGAAGCCCTTGATGACTTATTCGATCTTCAAGACTTGTTCCTCCATAGTATCTTCTACTACTATGGGAACTTCCAGAAAAGTCTTTTATAGTTTTTGGACAGATGCTTCTTTTTTCTAAGCTATATTTTCATCTTCGTCCTTCTCCTTGAGGGATTTCCTTACCCTTTCTTCAACCTCATTCTTGTATTTCATTACCTCTTCTACTCAGCCTTCAACCTCCTTATTTTGTTGGATCACAAATTCATACTGGTGTTGCAGCTGATCTCTTTCATCCATCATCTTCGTGAGTGCCTGATGTGCTTCATCTCCTCTGTTATTTATCTCTTGCAGTAAGCCTATCTATAAGTCTTGTAGTCTTTGTATTGGTATCCTCGATACCACTATGTTCATGTGTCCCAGTGCATTCACCTGTTCTTTCAATTCATACGTTGGAAATTCGATTGCATCCGCCTCAATATGAAGTGTTCTATACCCGACTGTTAAGGCTATATGTGCAACCTCTTCTTCCTTTCCCTAACCTATGGATGGTCCTCCCTTAGTTCTACTCTCTTTTTCTAGGCTAGAAGCTGCTAAGAGCTGTTGGAGTGTTGCCAACTGATATTGCACTCTTTGTTGTTTCTCTTCTTGATTCCTCCTCCATTATTTATTCCATGGCATCCTATACCTGGTGGCTTATCATGTCCATACCATCATTAGTTAAAGTATAAATTGGGGTTTCTCTATGCGCCTTAGTTTTCTTACGCGCCCATCCTGCTGATTATTTCCCCTTATCCTTCCTTTTTACTCCTATCTCGAGGACTGTCGATGGGCCAGGCATGTCACCTGTTCCATTAGTCTGATCATTTCCCTGCTCCTCATCTAGTTCCTCATCACTCTTATCTTGTTCTCCTTCCTCTTCTGGTTTCCTTGTCTTATTTGATGGGATTTTCCAACAATCTTCCCATTCATTCACTATCAAACACATGTCCTCTGTTGTGAACCTATAACTAGTTGGAAACCAATGGTGTGATGGTTCCTTATTGGCCTGCACATACATGTGGTGCATGCTTCCTTTAAAACACGCGATATCCTTATATGTTGATATCGTCATTGTTGATATGTGTGGTGTGTGTGCAAGTAGATGCGTGATATTTTCCAAGTATACATAAAATGTGGCATTGGAGTCATTTTGTCTTCTCTTATTCATCATATGCCATAAGTTGGCATATCTCCCGACCAAATTGCCTCTGCCTGATGTGTGCATGTGCCAGTAGTAAACTGGTTCTTTCCACTCGACCAATGTAATCAAAATTAATAACCATTCATAGTGGAATTATGTGCCCTTTTCCTGGGCCTCAATACAATCCTGCAAAAACTGGTTCACCAAGAAGGTGGCCCAATTCATCTGAACCCCTCTAACACATATCTCTACAACTGCAATGAATGCAGTTGGTACTTCATCTTTGCGAAATTTGTGCAACCACTTGCCTTATTTCTTCCAAAGTTCTAGCCTGCCCTGTAGGTGTGGTACTCTGCAACTTCATGTACTAGAACAATGCATGAACTATAAATGTTGTTTCCAATTGCACAATATTCACAGCCTCATCCTGGACATTCTTTGTGGCCCAAATTGTCTTGCAGACAAACAAATATTGTTATGGGTCCTCTGACCCAACCCCCTGGAACTCAGGAAGTCTAAGGATGTTGTCTACCCCTGCCATGTTGCTTTTTGTATTCCCTCTTCTTGGTGATGCTGGTTGACTCTGACTTTAAATTTGGCTTTGACTCTGTGTACTATTTGCACTGCTTCGATTTCTACTACTCCGTCCCCCCTAGCTAACTACAATTACTTTTTTTTTTTGACAGAAACGATTAGAGGAGCTTTGTATTAATAACAGTGGACATGCCACCGGGGTTCGATACATCGGTAGAAATTTTCTTGTAAACTTGAAAACATAAACCTAAATAACCTGACTCAGTACTAGTTCGCTAATACAAAGACTATTTCAGCGAGCCTGAACGGCTTCGCGTCATTACATCACTTCTAGGTTGGAAGTTTTTTTTCCTCTTTGACACTGTTTTCCATTCATTGCTCTGGTCAATGGAATGGCTTTCCGACGGGCCTAAAGCGTCTTCCTTATCAGCTAAGTCTGCCCATCTTGAGGCCAGGGGATCTTGCTGGGAGGGTGACTTGGGAGAGTCTTCTGCTTCCCCCTTAGTAGGGGGTTTGATTTCATCTTCAACTTCTGCCTCTTCAAGGATCTTACTTTCAGGGCGTGGTGCCATTGGTACCCCCGTCCACCAGGTGGGCTTGGACGACCTTTTTTTTCCCGGGCAGTTTCCCATAGTGACGGGCTAAATGCCCCGTTTCGAAACAGTTCCTGCACCTGAAGCTTAGGTTCTCATAGTCGAGTTTTTGGGTCCTTGAGTAGTCCTTGCCTTGAAGAATAATTTCAGTTGGGAAACCTTTGGAGAAATCCATTTCCACACAGATTCGGGCGAAGGTGGAGCGGGCTGGCTTGGAGTCTGGACTTCTGCAGAGGAACTTGCCGAGGCCATTGCCAATCGAATGGAAAGATTCATCCCCCCATAAATACAAGGGAAAGTACGAGAGTCTCACCCAAACTGGGGCTGAAGAGATACAATCCGTGGAGGGGTCGAAGGCAGGGGTCCAATGTTGCATGGACAGGCCTGCTTTGCCCCAGAACCATGGCTCGGAGTTAAACACTTTGTCTCTGTCACTTGTAGAATAAAAAACTACCACAAAAAACCCTTTTGCACAAGGGCAGGGGATGACTTCTCCGTCTAAGAATGGGTACCATTCGAAAGAGAACCAGGAGATTAAATCTGAAAGAGAGGGCCAAAACCCATTGAATCTGCAAACTAGAGCATGCCTGCTATAATGGCGAGCATGAGTGATGGCTTCTTGCGGCATTGGAATGGAGACTGTTGGAGCTTCAGGTACTACTGCATGCAGGCCGGAGGGGTGACCTTGAAGAGTTGCAACCTTCAGAATCGCTGCACGCAGACCGGAGAGGGGCCCTTGACGTGAAGCCACCTCTTTGAAGGAAAGGGTCGGCACCAGAGGGGGTGAGGCCGCTGCTGACAGAGCTCCCGAAGAAGCACCTGCAAGAGAACTCGGCCCACCAGATGAGATCGCGGTCAAGGAAGGGAGGCGCGCAGCTTTTGCCGCGCCCTTACCAGGAGAGCCACCATTTTTTGGAGACGAAGGGGCCGCAGACTGCATCTTCTGCAAAGGAGGGCGGGCGAGGCCCGCAGCGAATGCCGCGGCCTTACCTGGAGCGCCACCGTGTGATGGAGATGAGGGGGCCGCCATTGAAATGCGGCTGCAGCGCAGGAGAGCAGGAGATGCCGGGTCGGCGGCCTTCGGGAGAGCCAGGAGCACAGCTAACTACAATTACTTTTGAAAAGTATTCAATAGTTATTTTTTATTGTGGTGATGCACATGGGGTCATCAATTCGACACATGACCATGTTTGAGTAGGAATTATTGGTTCTTCCATTAAGGGACTGTAATTCCTCTTCTTCTCCTCCTATATGTGGTATTTCTTTGATTTGGATGATTGTGCAAGGCTCTCTCCCCTCTGGCTCACTACGTGAATCTCATTTCTCCTCCCTAGTCTTTTGCCTCTTGTACCTCCTTCCTCTACGTAGTTCTCCAAACTCGTCTTCTTCCTCTTGTATACCTACTTCAATCCTCTGCATTCTCAGTCCCTCCCTTCCTTCTTCATCACTTCCTTCATTCTCTCCTACCCTTAGACTATCCTCTTGTCGTCCCCTAGGTCCCCTATGTGTGTGAAGCCCCTTAGCAGCCATATTCCATTATCATCACGCACTTGTCATGCAACACCATCTTTATCCATGTACCCAATGATTTCATGAACCTCCCGCGCAGACCTTTGAAAAAGTCCCTTTCTGCAACACTGTATGATTGGGTACAACTACTGCAAACTCTGTAATATATTATCCTAGTATGATATCCAACCAAAACTCAACTGCACGAGTAGTTGGGACTTTTTCAAATTCAATTGTCTTACCAACTTAGGATTCCAATTCCTCGATGTTGTAGCTCTGTACCTTTCAATATTCTCCACTAATCTTTCTATCCACTTAGTCAGAATAATTGGAAATTCACCAAAGAAAATTTCATGTAGTTTTGTGTACACATACCTTTGCATCCATTGCTTGTCACTCATCCGAGGGTTTATATTCTCTTGTTGAGAAAACTCATGTTCCTTCCTTTCCAACCATTCTGAGATATCTTTCTTAGTCGACCTCCAAAACATCCCCATAATCACAAATTTTGAGTCCTGACAATGAAACCATTTGTTGGTGCCACACGCAATTTGTAAGACCCTAGGTTCGGTTTATATATGACCAAAAAAACCCACTAGACACTGAACCTTGCGGCATCACCTTCTTGTGCAGATGAAGTCTCACCTGAGGTATCTATTGGGACTGCAAGAACCAAGTTTCTGCAATAGTGAGGGAATGGGAGGTGACCATTCTATTCATTCTTCCTTATTAGTCTTGTGCATGTAGTTCGATCCTTGTTCTATATTACTTACTTATTGATTCGGATTCATACTATCATTATATTCCAAACTACTACAAAAAATTATTGTTGTAAAAATCATGACTATTACGCAAGGATTAAACATAACACAACTCTACTCTAATATGCATCCAGAGAAAATTCATAAGGAATCACATAACATACATACTCCACAAGATTTAACGTGGTTCACCCAATATTGAGCTATGTCCACAATGTCTAGCTTGTTTTTTATGCATTTAGTAATGGTTTCAGGCTTGCACATTGTTCTTACAAAGATACATCATGTTTATCTTTCTCTTCTACTAGCCCAGCCTCTCTGTAGTGCAATTCTCTCTTTCTCTGCATCATCTCTTACATTCAGACATTGATTCTCTCCCTTCCCAACCCATCCTATCAACCTTATTATTGATAGGCGTTCTCGGTAGTTTGGAATAGGCTTCACAATACTAATCAAGAATAACCACATGGAGGAACCCCTATTCTCCCAACCCATTATATATTTATACATACAATCTAGGGCTTAAAACCCTACTTGGTTCTCCCCAAAACCCTTATTATCATGCATGACAGCTCCAATTCACTAGTTGTTTGATTGCTTTCTTCTGCTTTTCTGTCTACATGATGCTTTTGCATTCTGGCTTCTTTTCCTCCTTTTTCACGTCCTTCCATATTTATCCTATCGAGTTGTCATCTTCTTTTTGCTCACTTGATTTTGCTGCTTTATTCTTCTTCCTATTTTATTCCTTGTTGTATTCCTCTTACTGCGTTTTGTCCTTCTAGATGCACCTTAGTTGCAAACTCCCTAGTTTTTCTTCTTCTCCTCTGCAAACCTCTTCTGCGCAATTCTTCTACACTTAGGATTTTTCCCAAAATTGTATCCCAAAACTACCTATCCAACAGGCTCCCAAAAATTTTAGGGTTTGAAACTATCCAAAAAAAAATCATAGAAAAAATACAAAGATGATTTATTTGAAGGAGACAAACTCAAGGATCGTATGATCTTCACCACCCAGCCAATCCCGTAGTGGATGTTCCTACCACCACGTCGCAGAATGGGATTGATGCTTGTGTGGAACTAACCTTGGATTGGATTCACAAGCTAGTTCAAAGGCAGAGTGGATAAGCCTTAGCTTATGGCTTCTCTACCTCTTACTTTGTTGCGGGGTCATCTGGGTCAACAACGATGGGTTTGAAAGTTATAACATGGAATTGGAACTTCAGATCCCTCTTCATGTCCTTCTTTGGACCCTCGAATTGGTAGCACACACACAACCTTCAAATTATAGGCAACCAAATGTTATCCACCAAAACACCCAAATGCCATAAAAATAGAAAGAAAAGTAACTCCACACCTTGAGAATGAGATAGAAGAATGAATGAGAAGCATCTTCAAGGGGGAAACACCCTTTTACAATATAACAAATGTATAAGAAAATATGCTCACTAAAACGAGGTCTCCTTGGTATATATAGGAGACAAATGGTACAATTACAATTAAAGGGTCCAATTGACCAATAAGGACAACACTAATATAATAATAGAAATGTAATAACTCAATATCTAAGCCTTAACAAGTGTAATTGGGTCGTTGCAAATATCTTGATGTATATTTGGCATTCAAAATCCCAAGGCATAGGTCTAGTGAACCAGTTTTCCACTTTCACCTCAAGTTTATTTAAGGTAGATTCTTATAGCTCCTTCATGGAACTTTGAAAGAAATATGCTATCCAAGAAATTTCTATAGCTTCCTAGGTTGGATCTAGACCCATTTTGTATCAACAAGCCATTCTTAGAAAAGATTGTCACTCTAGTGATATTATAGAATTGTTTCCATTTTATATGAGAGTAAAAGGCCAAGCAAAAGGTTTTTAGCCTACTAAAGTGTGCTTTTGCAAGAAGTTCAAGAAGTTTCATATTTCTAGATAGCGAGAAAAAGAGTATCAAATAAATGTCTAATAATTAACTAAAAATATTTATTTTCAAGGAGAGGGATATCACCAATATTTTCTCCCAAAACTTATCTCAAGTAGGTAAAAAGAGATTTGAGACTTAATAGTGTTTTCATGGGAAGTTTCATATTTCTAAATAGCGAGGAAAAAATTATCAAATAAATTTCTCATAATTTATTAAAATTATTATCATCTAAGAAAAGGGATACCACTGATATTCTCCCCAAATACTTCTCTCTAAGTAGATAGAAAATAGCCTTGACAACCATCTCATAAGGCCTTTATGCCAAAGGAAAGTACTAGTGTGTAGCCCTATATTACCTAATCTCTTCAGATTTAAAACAACCAATGTCAAGGCATGTGGAGGCATTGACAAACAACATTTTGATCGTTTGAATGAAGAACAAGCCAAAATGAAGGTCCTGCAATATACCAAAGATGAAAGTCCATTTAGCTTGACCATGTGCTTTCTCAAATCATTTTTTTTTCTCAAATCAATTTTAAAAAATGATAGGTTAAAGAGAACATATCATTTTCACTCCCTTCACATATTTGTTCTAGTTGATTAATCTTAAAAGGAAGACACTTCACTCTAAGCACTATGAAATAAAAGGAATTTCTTAGAGTACATCATCAATCTTAGGAGTTGTTAATTAGTGATAAATTTAGGATCATCAACTTATAAAATAACTTTAACATTCTCCTAGCAATTTGGTTGTAATGGTTTTTCCATAAATATGCAACAAATTAAGGTCACAAACTTTTAGGTGGTTTTATAAAAAAGACAAGTGGAGGATCTATTTAGTTTTATAGACTTTTAAGAAAAGGGAAAATGAAAATATAGTTCCTTGAATTTTATGTTTTTTATATGGAAAAAAAAGATATTTGTTAATCAAATTTATATAAAATTGAATAATACATTACAATGAATCAATATTTTAAATAAAATTTAAATTTTAAAATATATAAAAAAATTCAATATTAAATAAAAAAAATTAAAAAAAATAAATTAAGAGAATTTATATATTTTTTTCTATTCAATTTTATTATGACAAAAAAACTTCAATAAAAATTAGATTTAGATATGGCAAGATATAAATAAACCTCTTTGATATGGAAAATGGGTTTACATTTTCACCTTGCATATCATAGTTAAGTTATTTTCAAGATGGGATATGATCATGTTTAGTTATTTGTGCTAAGAAAAAAAAGTCTTTATGATTATGTCTAGTTATTTTTGACAAAAATAGTTTTATCCTCTTAAAAAATCTCTTAATTAATGAGAAATATGTTTTTGATTTGATAACATAATTAGATATGTGATTAATTGTTCATGTTTTAATTGTAATTTAAGAAGGGATGGTTGCAAAGTGGTTAGCCCATGCCTCTATATATTTAATGTTTATGTCTATGCAAATAGAAGTATATTATTGATTAAAACAAGTCTAATAAAGTGAAGTGCAATATTGGTGATTATGAAATACTGTTGAAGTATATTATTGATTAAAACAAGTCTAATAAAGTGAAGTGTAATATTAGTGATTATGAAATACTGTTGTAAAACGTTGAATTTATTTTGTATCAAAATATACTAATTTATATTAACAAAGATGTATTTGGCCCTTGAACTTTGTAAGCTTATAGAATATTATATGACTTTTATATTTTTAAATAAAAAATAGAAAAATATGTAAAATATCATAATATTTTCATAGAGAGAAACATAAATATACAACTAGTTATGGGAAATCTATGATGGTCCAACACCAACTTCCTTCTTAATATGCTCTAAGATTGAAATATGTTATTATATTTGATGTTTCCAATTGTGTTATGTATATCTATACAAATATAAGTGCATTATCCATTAAAAATAAGTACAATATTCGTGGTTGTGAAATGTTCAATATTCATGGTTGTGAAATGTTCATGATTGCGAAATGTTGGTTGTAAAATGTTGAGTTAATTTTATTAAAGTAGACCAATTTGTAAAACTAAGGTTGTATTCGGCCATAAACTTTGCAAACTAGTAGCGTATTATATTACTTTTAGTTTTTTAAATAAAAGAGATAAAATATGTAAAAAAAAAATTAACTTTTACAGAGAATTGACAATATACAATTAGTTATATGGTTAGCTGGTTATCTTAGATATCTGGATTATCCAACATCAACTTCCTTCTTTTTAACATGAACCAAGATCGAAATATATTATTCAACTAAAAGCTAAAGTAATTCTCTTTACATTTCAACACCATCAATAGTGTTACAATGTCTTCCTCCATCATTAATATAGTGGCAACACCATGCAACTACAATCAAACATTGAATTATGGCGCAAATTGTAAACCTAAAGCATCATGTCAAGAAATACAAGTTTTCCATATAAATGGAACATAGCGCCTATTCTTCTTAAGTTTCAAAATCACTTGTAGACCCAAAATAGTCAAAACCATGAAACCAAGAAATTACTTATAAACCCAAAATAGTCAAAACCAAGAAACCAAGTAAAACATTCAATTTACACATTGCATTGCTTCGTAATACATGGCATTTTCCTTAAACATATCCCAATAACAAATTTCATTAACAATTCATCATAACACAATATTCTAAGGTGACAAAACCCGTGCATTAATACTTCAAAGTGGACAAAATGCAAGTAAAAAAGTTCAACTTGAAACCCAACCTCAACTCTTTGAGGTGCAAGAAAAAAACTCAAACAAAAATCATATCTCATTAAATGAGAACTAGTCGATCATTATCTTACTAATTTTTTATAAATTCAATGAACTAACCACTCTCAAAGTGACTACTCCCATGCTCTTTGATTTCCCATACAATGTGATGCAAGAGATAAACCAAATGTTTGAGTTAGTGAAAACCCAATCATAGTAACTATGAACTCGAGATTGAAGGAGAAAGAGAATGAGAAATCCTTATTCTAGCTTAGAAACCCAATGGTCAACACTTTTCCAATTATTTCCAACACACAAACCAAAACCTTCTTCAACATCAATTCAATTAAGTGAAAAAAAAACAATCTATGTCAAAATTGGCACCAAACAATATAAGTTGCAAACCAACCCAGACTTATTTCTTTTCACCAATTTGATCACCCATAAAATAAACATTAGTCATCGCAATAGTCCTTGCAAAAGAAAATTCTTTTTAAGGACTCAACAACCTAATATTCTTAAAGACTCAACAACCATATTAGGGAATAAACCACAAAACACATGCAATATATTTTAATCAATTCATTTTCTTCAAGATCAAGTATGTTTAGCTCTTAAAAATATATATGTTTTGTCATTTCGTATTCTTTAAGATTAAATATACTTATTCTGTCATGTTAATTCTTTAATAAATAATCAATTATTATAAAACCCAATTTAAGTAGCATATTCTTCCATCTTTAAAAATGATTGACTTGTTTATTTCAATATCATCATAACTTAACATACACGTCCTATCTAAAACTTAGTCGTCCTAAACCACTGGCTTCAGGATAACCATTTCAATTTTTCTTTTTTCTAAATCCCCTTTCATTGTTGTCCAATTATTTTTCAAAATTGCCCTTCATTGTTATCTCGTTGTTTGACCATTTCAATTTTTCTTTTTCTATATCCCCTTTCATTGTTGTCCAATTATTTTTCAAAATTGCCCTTCATTGTTATCTCGTTGTCATCTATCTACTCAAATTTTCATGTTTTTTATATCTACTTGTGAGTTTTTTTTATGTATGACCTACTTCACCACATTTAAGGTTAACTCAGTTACTCACTTTAGCATTTTGCAACAATAGGGAATACTATTGAAATTTTTTGACATTCATGGAAACTCAGTTGCCAGGTATAAGTTTTTTAATTGCACAAGATGAAATCATCTCTTTGCATTGTTTGCAGACTATGAAAGGATTAAAATACACCCTATGTATTCAATGTCACCCAATGACTCAAAGTTTTTCACCTCATGGATGATTCAATAGTATGTTTAATTTTCGAGTCCTTGTGCTCAAGTTGTTGAAATTTATTAGTATGAATAGAGAAATAGATCCAGTTCAAGTTGCACCTCATGGATGATTCAATAGTATGTTTAATTTTCGAGTCCTTTTGCTCAAGTTGTTGAAATTTATTAGTATGAATAGAGAAATAGATCCAGTTCAAGTTCTTTGATCTGAGTTTCTAGTCACAGGTTCGACTTTTCCAATGTAAATTTATGTTAAAATAGATTTGGTGAGGATCGAATCCTCCTCGCTACAAGAAAACATAGGTTTTAAGTTATAACTTCTAAATAGAGATGGTTAGAGGCTTGTGATTGCATGGCTTAATTTCAAATCTATGTGTGTATCTGTGAGATTTAGGTTGTGTTTGTTTGTAGGGTGATAAAAAATTTCCTCTATCCAATTTGCTATATATATTAATCTTCATATCAAAACCTCGATCTTGTTGGATCCCTGAAGCTTTGTTCCTTTGAGATTTTCCCTCATAGAAGTCCATGATTGATTCGTTAAAATGGATGGGAAATTGCTCTATTGGGCCCTTCTGGTAGTTGTATCTAGCTCTTCATTGATTTCGTTAACACTGAATGCAACACTGATCGAGCCTACTTATTGTGGTAAGCATCAGAATTCGATGGCATTGACAGGAAAATTTCTATTTGTTTTTTCATAAAGACATAGTCAACAAAAATGTTTTGAGATTATAGAGACTGATCCTCCACCTAAATGGGAACTTCCTAAAATCAAAGTTGATAATGTCTATGGTCAATTTCATAGCAAAGGAGGTAATTAGATTTGTTGAAACAAATATCCCAATCTCTTCTTTGGAAACTAGCCATCAAATACCTATCATTAATGATTATAATATTAAGAAAGTGAGATTATAGAGACTGATCCTCTACCTAAATGGGAACTTCCTAAAATCAAATTTGATAACATATATCGGATGTCTATGGTCAATTTCATAAAAAAAGAGGTAATTAGATTTGTTGAAACAAATATCCCAATCTCTACTTCGGAAACTGGCCATCAAATACCTATCATAAATGAATATGATATTAAGAAAGCCTGTAAAGATGGATGTAAATATATGCATCTTAGTTGTATCCAAGTTTCCTTGTCTCCTTTAATCCGTTAAGGCCTTAGTGCCTCTACACTTTCATGCTTACTTGATTGTTGGCATTATGATTTGAATCATGCCATCGTAGGTTCTTTCAACAAAGGTTTATGTCGATGACCTATTTGGACTTACAATCTATCATAATTTTCTAGTGTCTCTAACAGATCCCCATATAAATTCATTTATGCATCTTTCTATCCAACTCAATGGACTCTGCATGATGCATGGATCCCAACATGTTCTTATAAGGACAATGTTCCTATAATGACTTGATTTTTTTTTCATTTCTATAATACTACTTTCCTGGTTATTCTCCATGCATTTCAACATAGCAAAACTGTTGTGAGTGGTGAAGGAATTGAGAACCTTGGTAAAATGGAATTTTAAAATATTTATGTTTCTTCCCAATGGATAACCTAGTACAAGAATATAGAACAAACTCATTCTAGATCTATTATATCTCAAACTATAAGAATCCAAGATGATGAATCTAGAATACATATCCTCTCTATGAACTTGAATTAGATCTTGGCCATTTACAAGACAAAGAATTATATCCTATAAAAGAAGTGTGTCTACTTCTCCAAGGATTTATCTAAGGAGTATGCCTCCTCCTACAAGGATTGTTATTATGGATTTACCTTTTGAATCTAGTCAACCCATCTTCAGAATTTAGACATGTAGGTCAGTATCATAAATGTCTAGTTTGTGAATAGTTGAAAAGATAGATTGTCTCACATCAAAATGAAGCATATTTCTATCCTAAAGGTACAAATCATGAAGAATTCCCTTTCTCTAGTCATATAATGATGGTCAAAATAAATGTCTAGTTTGTGAATAGTTTAAAAGAGAGATTGTTTCACATCAAAATGAAGCATCTTTCTATCCTAAAGGTACAAAGCATGAAGAATTCCCTTTCTCTAGTCATATAATGATGCTCAAAATAAATGTCTAGTTTGTGAATAGTTGAAAAGAGAGATTGTCTCACATCAAAATGAAGCATGTTTCTATCCTAAAGGTACAAAGCATGAAGAATTCCCTTTCTCTAGTCATATAATGATGCTCAAAAATTACCCGGAGAGGGTGAATATAAAAGATATGAAACTACTGATGGTACTAAAATATTAGAAAATGAGTTCATAAACACATATGCATCTAGGTGTGTATTTTCTTCTTTTCTATTTGAAAATTGCATTTTATTAGGTGTGAATCATCAAATGAAATGAGTAATAATGTTTGGCAAGGTATTCTAGATAATTAATGGGCATAATATATCAACAATATCTCTATATTCAAAGGAAAATCCATCAAAATATATAATGAATTCCACCCAATAGGCTTGAGTAGAGAACACTAGTTATCGGCCTTGCTAAGGGCCATGGTTGCAAATTTTGTTAAAACTGAAAGAATTTTAGTCAAAGATATACAAATATATGCCTATAGATGTGCCATTAATATTTTAATAGCTTCCTCTTTATTGTATAATCTTTTGTAGTGGAACATCCTATTATTTTCATTCTAATATCTATTGGTTTTTCTAGAGAAAATATCAAGAACCATTGTTATTTTTGTGATAAGAGATGGTTGGAAATTGTGGTGGCATCTATTGGTGATTCTTGTTGCACTCTTGAATCACCTGGAGGATTGGTTTCTTTGTTGGGAAATAAAAATGTGAGATTGAAGACGATGTAAAATTGGTTTCTCCGTTGGGCAAGAAAAATGTGAGATTGAAGGTAAATATAAAATGGAAAAACAATGTGAAAGAATATCGGAGAAATACTCAACAGAGTTCCAGAATTATTGAAGACCAAGAAGATGGTAATGTGAGATTGAAGACAATGTAAAATTGGTTTATCTATTGGGCAATAAAAATGTGAGATTGAAGGTAAATATAGAATGGGAAAATAGTGTGAAAGAATATCAGAGAAATACTCAACAAAGTTCCAGAATGATTGAAGACCAAGGAGATGGTAATGTGTTCAAGGGAAAGAAACAAAGAAGTTCCAAAGAAGTTCCTAAGACCAAGAAGATGGTAATGTGTTCTAGGGAAAGAAACAAAGAAGTTTCTCCTGCAAATATTGTGAAGGACACATGGGGTCATAACAAGAAAATACAACAATTTATCAAGTTCTGGTAATTATTCTAAGTTTTCCTCAACTGATATGGTCCCTATTTGTTTCATGTCGTTTCCAATTTGCTATTAGAATTTATTTAAGTAGTTTCATTGATAGATTCTTTTTGTTGTTGGAAGATGTTGATTCACCAATGAATCTCTTTATAGTAGCTTTGACTATTAATGATATGGTGTTCGAGCAGGCACAATGTTTGATCAATATTGTCTTAACTTATAGATTCAAAACCAAAGTGTGGTTTTTAATAATTTATCATTTTAGTCATTCAATGCCAAATACTTTGAATGAAAATGGAATTCTAACTTGTATGCTTCTTCTAAAGCAAGAGTTAGTCTCCTAAATCTCTCCTAAATCTCTATATATCATAGTTTTCCAACCTTTTTCATATTGATAATAATACCATTTTTAAAAGCATCCAAACAACAAAAAGGTTATGAATCCTTTAGGTTTAATTTATTCTTATATAATTCTCTTCTATATGGTTGAAATCTATTTCCAAAATGCTTAATCACTACATTAAGATTGATAAAAAAGGATTATGTTATTAATATCATTTTTAAAACCATCTCAACAATAAAAAGGGTTATGAATTCTTTAGGTCTAAATTATTCTTATATAATTTTATTTTATATGGTTGAATGTATTTCCAAAATGCTTAATCACTACATTAATATTAATCAAAAGGGGTCGTGTTATTAATGTTTATAGTGTCAAAATTTAGAAGTATTTATTTGGCACAATTTCACATTTCAACAATAATACATTAATATTAGGGGCGGCGGGAGGGGGAGGGGTTCTCTATGACCCTGATGAAATCTGAGAATTGGTCTATTCCTGGGGTTTAGGAGAAGACACCAATAACATGGCAGAAGCTTTGAGTCTCTGGCAAGGCCTCACCCAAGTCTGGGAGCTAGGCATCACTGAAATCATGGTGATAGGAGATTCTCAGATCCTAATCCATGCCTTGGTCACCAAATCGCTATCAAACCAAATGAAACTTCGACATCTCCTCAAGAAAATCCAACGAATCTCTAAATCCTTCAGGAAGATTGATTTCTTCCATGTGCTCTGGCATTTAAATGGAGAAGTGGATCAGGCAGCGAACACTGCCACCCCCTTGAGCAAGGGTCAACTCTCTTTCAATGGGGCTCTGTCCTTCACCCCAATCCCTTAATGGTATGTGGCAGATGGTTAGTTGGAGATCTCGATCCAGGTGGCATAAAGACGATTCTCCTCCCCTCATCTAGATCCGTGGCATCACCTCACCATCATCCCGATCCATGGCAGTACATGCACGCAGGTACTTCTCCCCCCAACTCGCGTCACTCCATATCCTCCCGCATGATCCTTCCCTCATGCCCCTCATGCAGAACTGTATTGAGCCCATCTCTCTCTCGCATGAAGCTTGAGCGAGGCCCCTCCGAATCATGGCATCGCACAATCGCGTTGCAAATAAATCAAGGGTAGTAGAAGCCTGTAGCTCAGCCTTATCTCCCTTGGGTGAATTTTTGTCTTTCTCGGCTCTTTATGCTTGGTCCCTCGCCCTTCAAACTCGTTCAGACTATTATCTAGCCCATGAAATGGCCTCCAACTCCGAGTCTGTTGCACCACCCAACCGCCCTCCCTCACTGGAGCAGGAAATCCGTGTCCTGAAGTGGAATCTTAGCGCACATAGAGGGTTTCTTCTCCAGTTGTACGGGGAAGGTGGAAGAAGGTTTGAAATGCTCGAGGAAGACATCATTCAAATCAGAGAGGAAGCAGTGGAGGCTCTCACGCACAAGACGTAGTAGGTTAATGGAAGAATCGCAGATTTAGAATCCAGGGTGGAAAAGCTGGAGCTTCAAGCCGCCTAGGTGACCCCCCAACAAGATGCAGGAGTGAAAGTTTTGTTGAATGAAGGACCCTCAAACCCGGATCAACAGGTGCATTTATGCTCCTCCACTCTTGGATCTCACCCAGTTTTGGTTATTTTGAAAGATATATTGTATGCAGGTTTTTAACTCCATAGTAACCAATTTTTGAAAGATAAGACATAATGGACATCTCTGGGCTTTATCTTATGGCACCTATATATGTAATTATGGAAATGATGCATGTCTCAACTATGTAGATGTTTTCACAGTGGTCATACCACTGGTACATTAATATAAAATTCATGTTCTTGTTAAAAAAAAACAATAATACATTAATATTGATCAAAAGGGATCATGTTATTAATGCCTATAGTGTCAAAAGTTAGAAGTCTTTATTGTTAGAAAAACATGATCACGGAGCAATAAAATAAAACAAATGTGGAAATAAAACATAGAATATACATAATACAATAGAGACATAGATATACGTGGTTCACCCAGTGTGGGCTATGTCCACCAGAGAAATTGTCAGTTCCTTCCTTTTTATTATCCAACAAAATGAAGGGATACAACCTACAACACACTCATTGTAACTTCCTCTTCTTTCTCTCACAGACTCCTCTCTCAGAATACAATAATCCCGATAATACATAGCCACAATACAATTCCCTCATAAAAAGAGGGTTTCCTTATAGGGAAAAAAGCCCTAAAATAATCTCTACTGTTAGATCTGTGACTTAATGATGAACGGTCAATATTGACTATGAAATTACAATATACATTTACAAGGCAATTTTTCCTTCAGGGGCTTCGCCCCCGGACTCTACTGAGGGAGAAAGCCCCCCCTGCGACTCCCCCGCATGAAGGGGTGTACAATATTCCATGGTGTATAGTCTTGATGGGGTATAAATACAGTTGAAAAAAAATACCTATGGATCAGGAAGATAATCAGGCTCCACAACCCACAATCTCCCACTTGGAGACTAATCACAAAAACTCCATCGATGTTGTATCTACTGGAATATGATCCTTCTTAGACCTGGAATATTTCTCATATTCACCTTCATGCTTGAAGGCCAACTAAAACTGAGTAGGAACTTAGTTTCTCCCTGGTTACTCCCTTTGTTAACATGTTTGCAGGATTCTAGCTAGTATGTATCTTTTCCAACTTCAAATGTCCATCTTCCAAGACAAATCGTATGAAATGGTACCTGAGCTGTATATGCTTAGTCTTTGAATGGAAGGATGAGTTCTTTTCAATATGAATGGCAATCTCACTGTGACAATACAACCCTCTATTCTCCTACTTCTTTTCCAATTCCACCATAAACCTCTATAATGAAATCATTTATTTATTAGCCTCTGTAGCAGCAACATACTCTGCTTTTGTTGTTGAAATTGCAACAACCTTTTGTAGTTTTGAAATCCAACTTACTGTTTTTCCACCTATAGTAAAAACATACCATGTGGTGCTCCTCCTACTATCTTTATCACCTTCCATATCTGAATCAACATATCCATGTAGAACAATGTTTGAACCTCCAAAACATCATGCATGAGTATAAGTACCTCTCAAATACCTGAGAATCCACTTTACTACCTCCCGATGTTCTTTACCTAGATTGTCCATATACCTACTCACAACTTCCACTGCATGTGCAATATCTAGTCTTGTGCAAACCATCACATACATCAAGCTGCCAATTGCTGATGAATACGGGACCTTGGACATGTATTCTATCTCCTCTTGTGTCTTGGGACACATTTCCCTGGTTAATTTGAAATGGTTGGCCAAAGGTGTACTAACTGGTATTTCATTCTACATTCTAAACCTCTCCAACACCTTCTCTATGTATTCACCCTGAGACAATGTCAATTTGCGATTTTTTTTGTCTCTTGTTTTTCTCATACCAAGGATTTTCTTTGTAACACCCAAATCCTGCACCGCGAATGAATTAGCTAATTTATTCTTGAGCTCATTTATATCCTAGATATTAGATCCTGCAACAAGCATGTCATCTACATACAATAGCAAGATAATATAGCTTCCATTATCTAGCCTTTTAAAATAAACATAGTGATCATAATGACATCTACTATAACCTTGTTTTGTCATAAACCTGTCAAACTTCAAATACCACTGCCTTGGAGATTTCTTTAGGTCATACAAATTATTTTTCAACCTGCATACTAAATGTTCCTTCCCTCTAACCTCGTACCCCTTTGGTTGATGCATATAAATCTCTTCATCCAAATCCCCATGGAGAAAAGTTGTTTTTACATCTAATTTTTCAAGATGCAAATCTTCTACTTCCATAAGAATTAAAATAGTCCTAATTGAAGTGATTTTAACAACAGGAGAAAATATTTCATCAAAATCTATACCTTTCTTCTATGCAAACCCCTTTACAACAAGTCTAGCATTGTAATGTTTTTTTCCTCCATCTTCTTTGATCTAGGTGGATATCGATGGCCACCCACCTTTTCCAACTCTCTCAAAACAATTTTCTGACAAGTTTGGCAATTTACTATTTTTAGCTATTTTTAACTTCCAGGGCCATTTTGAGGGCCTAAATGAAGGATTTTCGGGATTGAGCTTCTCAATGATAGCTAAAGGCTCTAATTGAGCCCGCAGAATAAATATCATCGACAATACCTTTCCAACGGGCTATCGTGTGCCTAAAACGGAGATCGTATGCAAACGTTACGATCCCGGGAAGTTAATGTACTAACTTACCCAAACAGGGCCCACATGACTTTTGGCGCTTCATCTCTTAGGGTTAGGTTTTTGGATGTCTAGGGATTTTGAAATTCATTTTTACTGTAAAAATTCCTTTAGATCCTCATTGTAATGATATTCTTGTGAATGAGCGTAGCCATCACATCTCTTCTCTGAGATAAGCTGCCACCATTCCACCAAGATTGTTTTCCGCTGCATTTTACAGTTTCAACTTATTTCCTTATTGAATAGAAAACTAGTTTTACTGTATCTTTGTTATTTTATGTTAAGCATATTTTAATAATCTGTATTCATTTCGTTCTTCTCATAAAATTTGGATCAGTGGTATCAGAGCAGTCTGCTCCTTGTCATCTTAATGCATGCCCCCGACGAGGTCAGGGTACAAAGAATTGGGTCTCGAGCTTGTTTCTCTTGAGGACAAAAGCTCTCTCACGCCTAAGTGACCTCTCATGGTAGGAGAAAATAAATATGATGGGATAGGATATCCTTTCAAAATGTTGCTTGAGGAATCCCTCACGCAACAGAGGAACAAGATGATGGATAGTTTCGCGCAAATCCTTCGGATGATACTAACAAGCGATGCATCTTCCTCGAGCGGAGGCGCCGCCCCCTTCAAGGTACAAATCAACTTTGATATTCCTATATTTGAAGGTCATATAGATGCATATGTTGTAGACAAGTGGTTGAATCTACTAGAAGGGTATTTTTCTATCCATAACTTTTCGAATAGAGAAAGGATTACTTTTGCACTCCTCAACGTCATTCCCCATGTCAAAGATTGGTGGGAAAATTTATGTGAGTAAAAGGAAATAGAGGAACCCTCATTATTTATATTTGCGGCCACCTGGGAATCCTTAAGGGATGATATTAAGGAACAATACTACCATGTTGGAAGTTATGGCGACTTGTATACCAAATGGACCACACTGCGGCAAGAAAGAGACCAAGAAGTGTCAGAGTTCACAAATATCTTCCATACCTTGCGCACCAATCTGGGTATCAAAGATTTAGAGTGACATCTGGTGTTCAAGTATCATGGTTCTCTACATAGATACATCTATACTGAAATGAAATTTTTGTACATCTCTTCCTTGGGCGCGGCCTGACTGTAGTGAGCTTCCCAAATCATCTTTGTGCGCTTGCTTGATGGAACGCAGAGATGGTCCAGACGACACAACAACCCAACTTGAATATGGAAATTAGTGACCACTAATTTGGCGCCCAACATATGGTAGGTGGTGGAGAAGTCAAGGTCTGTCTCGTAGAGGTGGGGTCATCTGGAGGTCTCATGGCCACAAGAGTCTAGCACTGTGGTGAGTGTCGCGACTGGAGGTTGGCTGAGGAAATCAGCAACTTGGTTGGTGCTTCCTTTTTTATACTTGATGTTGAGGTGGAACTACTATAAGTATGTGGACCACTTCTGATGGCGGCCATTCTGCAATTTTTCTTGGGTCTCAATGAACTGTAGCGGCTTGTGATCAGTGTGGATGATTGTATCCTTCCCAAGAATGTAATGTCTCCACTGGCGACAAGCTTTCACAATGGAGTACATTTATTTTTCGTAAGTAGGGTAGTTACGAACAACATCTGATAGTGTCTCACTATGATATGCCACAGGGTGGCTGTGTTGAGTGGGAACGACGCCCACAACATAGTATGAAACATATGTCTCGATCTCAAAGGGATGTTGCAGGTACAGTAATGAAAGTATCGGGGAATGAACACAAATGCTTCTTCAAGTCATTGAAGGCTTGTTGTTGGGACAAGACCCACACAAATTTTTCCTTACTGCCACCCTTGGTTACTTGACTAAGGGCCCATGCGATATGAGAGAATCCCAACATGAACCTGTGATAGAAATTGGTGAGGCCCAAGAAGCTCCGAATTTCGGTGAGTGTGGTTGGGGCTGGCCAGTCACAGATGACCTGGATCTTGTCTAGATCCACATGCACACCATGCCAATCAACGATGTAGCCTAAGTAATGAACCCTGTCCATGCTGGAGATTTTTTCCAAATTTGCATATAGTTTTTGCTGCCGCAGGGTGTGTAGAATCTACTGAATATGCTGCAAGAGTTCTGCCCAAGTCTTGTTGTATATGAGGATGTCATCCAGATACACCACTACAAATGTATTGGTGAAATTTTGTAGGATATCATCCATCATCCTCATAAATGTTGCTGGAGAATTTGTCAAACCAAAGGGCATGACCAACCATTCAAAAAGACCTTCATTTGACTTGAAGGTGATCTTCCATACATCTGTCTATTCTATTGGGACCTGGTGGTAGCCAGACTTCAGATCAATCTTACTGAAGTATCTGTTCCCCGTGAGCTGATCAAGGAGGTCGTCGATTCGGGGAATCGAGTACCAATTTCAGAGTCACCAGGTCCTATCTTTCATTTACACTAGCAGGATTGGGCTCCCACAAGGCGATGAACTGATACATATGTGCCCCTTGTGGAACAGTTCTTGGATTTGCCTCTTGATCTCCTCATTTTCTAACAGAGAGTGATGGTAGACTGGCACATTGGGTAGTGGTGCGCCTGGGGATAGATCGATGGGATGCTTGACCTAGTAGTGTAGAGGTACCCCGGTAGGAGAGGAGAAGATATCTGAGTATTCTTTCACGACATTATCCACTTTCTTTTGTTGTGTGGAGAGATCGGTCATAGAGGCCCTAGATGTGGCTGCGATCTTTCACTCACTCTAAGAGAGAATCACGAAGAAGAAAAAGTTCACGGTCTGAGAGATGACCTTCCTGCATTGCTTGGCAAAGATCAAGGAAATAGCACTAGGAGGGACTACCTCGGGTATCCTGTACTATTTCATGTTCAAATTAATAATAACACTATGAGGCCTAGACTCATATACAACATGGTGTTTCTATAAATAAGGTTGGCCCAAAAGAACATTACAAATTTTGAGAGGAGAAACATCACAAAATACCTCGTCTTTGAGGGGCTTGATGTCGTATGACAATCGACACTGTTGGTTGATGCGGAGATCGCTTCCTTGGCAGAGCCATCCAATGGTGTAGTTTTGTGGGTGTGGCGTTGCCGGCAGGGCCAGCCTCTTGATGACCTCTTCTAAGATGAGGTTCTTCTGGCTACCACTATCAACGATGAAGTGCAGTGGTTACCTTTTACCCACATCTGTGAATGGAAGAGGCGCTTGCCTTCTTCTGGATCGTCTGGTTCACTAGGCTGGAGTTTGGTGGTAGCAATGGTGGAACTGGGTTCCATGTCAATGATATATCTTCCCCTTTCTTGTTCTGAATCAGAGTCAGAACCCGCATCTGATTCAGAGTCTTTCACTTCGGCCACCAATGACTGCTTTGAGCGATAGTGAACAATGTTATGCCAAGGGCTCTTATGGAAGTCGCACCACTTCATGGATATCTTTCTTTGTATTTATGGTGTCCTTCTTTGCTTACGGCTTGGACTGGTTTTCCTGACACTGTCCATATTTTCTCTGTCCTTTGTTCTATGGGTTCAGGCCAGCCCTTCCTAGCTTTTGCTGTGAGGGGTTCCCAAGCCCAAATTGTCACGTTTTTCTTTTGAGCTTCTGCTCGATTTTGATGACATATCGGTAGGTCGTGCCCAAGGACGAGATTTTTAGAATTTTGGTCTAGATATATCTATGTAGAGAACCACAATACTTGAGCACCAGATGTCGCTCCAAATCTTTGATACCCAGCTTGGTGAGCAAGGCATGGAAGATATTTGTGAACTCTAGCACTGCTTGGTCTCTTTGTTGTCACAATGTGGTCCATTTGGTATACAAGTCATCATAACTTCCGACATGGTAGTATTGTTCCTTAATATCATCCCTGGAGGATTCCCAGGTGGTTGTGACTATAAATAATGAGGGTTCCTCTGTTTCCTTTTTCTCACAGAAAATTTCCCATAAAACTTTGACATGGGGAATGACTTTGAGGAGTGAAAAAGTAATATTTTCTCTATTCGAAAAGGTATGGACAAAAAAATACCTTTCTAGTAGATTCAACCACTTGTCTACAGCATTTGTGTCTCTCTAATCTTCAAGTATAGGAATATCAAATTTTATTTGTACCTTGAAGGGGGTGGCGCCTCCGCTCGAGGAAGATGCATCACCTGTTGGTAGCCACCGAAGGATTTGTGTGAAACTATCCATCATCTCGTTCCTCTATTGCGTGAGGGCTTCCTCAAGCAACATTTTGAAAGGATCTCTTGTCCCATCATATTTATTTTCTCCTGCCATGAGAGGTCGCTTGGGCGTGCGAGAGATTTTGTCCTCAAGAAAAACAAGCTCGAGATCCAATTCTTTGTACCCTAACCTCATTGGGGACATGCATTAAGACGACAAGGAGCAAACCACTCTGATACCATTGATCCAGATTTTATGAGAAGAATGAAATGAATACAGATTATTAAAATATTCTTAGCACATAATAACAGAGATACAGTAAAATTGGTTTTCTATTCAATAAGGAAATAAGCTGAAACTATAAAATGCGGAAAATAAGCTTGTTGTAATGGTGGTGGCTTATCTCTGAGAAGAGATGTAATGGTTGCACTCATTCGCAAGAAGATGATTACAATGAGGCTCTGAAGAAATTTTTACAATAAACAGGAATGTCAAAAACCCTAGACATCCAAAAACCTAACCCTAGGAGATGAAGTGCCAAAAGTCATGTGGACCTCGTTTGAGTAAGTTAGTACATCAACTTCTCGAGGTCGTAACTTTTGCATACGATCTCTATTTTAGGCGCACAATAGCCCATTAGAAAGGTATCATAGAGGAGATTCATTTTGGGGGCTCAATTAGATCCTTTTTCTATAATTGATAAACTCGATCCTAAAAAACCTTCATTTAGGCCCTAAAAATGGCCACGTAAGTTAAAAACTACTAAAAATAGTAAATTGCCAAAATTGCCATAAAACTATTTTGAGCGAGTTAGAAAAGGTGGGTGGCCACCGATATTGACCTGGATCATTCACCCAGTGTGGGATATGCCCACCAAATAAATTGATAGGTCCTTCCTATTTATTATCCAACAAAATAAAGGGATACAACCTACAACACATCTGTTGTAACTTCGTCTTCTTTCTCTCACAGTCTCCTCTCTCAGAATACATTAATCCCGATAATACACAGCCACAATAAAATTCCATCATAAAAAGAGGGTTACTTTCTAGGGAAAAAAGCCCTAACATAATCTTTATCGTTATATTTGTGACTTAATGATGAATGTTCAAGATTAACTATGAAATTACAATATACATTTACAAGGAAAATTTGCGTTCGGGGGCTTCACCCCCAATCCCTCACTAGCCCTCGGACCCTATAGGGGGGGAAATCCTCCCTGCAACCCTCCATGTGGAGGGGTGTACAGTCTTTCGGGGTGTACAGTTTTCATGGGGTATAAACACGGCTGGAAACAAAGATCTATGAATCAGGAAGATAATCATGCTCCACAACCAACATTTATTTAGCACAATTTCACATTGCAACAATAATATAGGTTGATTGTATTGACAAAACACTTGATAATTACATTAAGATTAACTAAAATGATTCATATTATTAATGATCAAGAGATAAAAATCTGTGTTTGGCTGCAAGAATGCAACCAACTATATCCTTTTAATGGTCGAGTGTGTAGGGGTATGCCAAGCCACCAAGCAACTAATTCGGTTAAAAAGATTGTTGGAGGATGTTGAAATCAATAAATACAATATGTCATAAATAAATGTCATAGCCCATATATCGGAGAATTTGAGTCCACTTAAAACAATAAATTGAATGATTTTATGAAAAAAAAATTGCAATGGTAAATTATCATTTGGCATATAGAAAGTTGTATTGTAATATTTGATATTTTTAATATTCCTTTCAAAACAAGTGACTCGATAAAAACAAAATTAAATAAAATTAATATATTGCAATGGAAAAATAGGAATTTAAATTGATTTGATGAAAAATAATGTGATTTGTAGAAATTTGAATGTGAAGAAATTTTAAAAGGAAGCTAAACATGTTTGGAATTCACATATTTTTTTATTTTTTTTTACAGTTTGACCCATATTAACGCATAGCCAAATTATGTATCACAATTTTTTTTGACCAATATTAACCAATAACCAAATTATGTATATAAAAACAATGAAATTAAATGTTCATTCTCTATTTTAATTTTTTTTTTGTGTTTTTCTTTTTATTGATATTTGTATTATTTTATGGTTAATTATTTGATGTACCATGTCATATATACATGGTAGGTAATAGGTTTTATATACATGTGTTTTTTTAATATTTTTTTTTTTTTAATTTTTATTTATTTGATAGAATCTAGTTGTTTTGAGAAATTATTTTTTTCGTCGGAATATGATGATATAAATTTGTAGGAAAACCTTATTTTTTGTTATTCTAAATTTATTTATGTAGAAATGGATTCAACATGGTGAAAAATCCATGGAGCACTCAAATTATACAAAAATAATCATTCAAATCTGCAGATCTAACAATTTCTCCCCCAATTTCAATCAAATGTAACCAAATTATGTATGTAAAAACAATGAAATTAAATGTTCATTCTCTATTTTAATTTGTTTTGTGTTTTGTGTTTTTATTTTTATTGATATTTGTATTATTTTATGGTTAATTATTTGATGTACCATGTCATATATACATGGTAGGTAATAGGTTTTATATACATGTGTTTTTTTAATATTTATTTTTCTTTAATTTTTATTTATTTGATAGAATCTAGCTGTTTTGAGAAATTATTTTTTTCGTCGGAATATGATGATATAATTTTGTAGGAAATCATTATTTTTTGTTGTTTGAAATTTATTTATATAGAAATGAATTCAACATGGCGGAAAACCCATGGAGCACTCAAATTATACATAAATAATCATTCAAATCTCCAGATCTAATAATTTCTCCTCCAATTTCAAGCAAATGTCCCCCGAAAAAATCATTTTATAAAACATTTAAACTACAACATTATTTACTATAACAAATTTGAGCTATGTATATAGTAGTTGTTTTTTTTTATATATGTTTAACTAATTGTTGGAGATGTTTGTTTTTCATGTTTATTTTATTTATTACAATTAGTATTGTTGATTTATATGTTCATCGTAGACCAAACAAAATCAATAAGTATAATAAAAATGTTCAAATAATAATAAAAATAACAGATCATATCTTATATTTGTAAACATTAACATAATGTATAATTTAGTTTAATATATTTATCGTAGACCAAACAAAATCAATAAGTATAATAAAAATGTTCAAATAATAATAAAAACAAGTGCTTCATGGCAGCGCAGTCCCTGCCAGGTTGGAATGGGAATAAATGCGACCCAGTACAGACACGTGGGTAGGAAGTTGAAGTACATGTGGTTTCCATGCAGAATATAGTATTCCCAAATTATCTTTTTCCCGAAATTTATCAAAAATTATTAACATTTAAAAGGTTCTTGGACACAAAAAAAATAGCATTCCCGAAGTAGTTTTCTACATACGTTCATGGACAAAAACACAAAAAAAATAGTAGTAACATCTGTTACATAGGTTCGTGGAGAAAAACACAAAAGAAATAGCATTCCCGAATTAGTTTTCTTTAAAACAAGGGCTCCTGGACACAATAGAAATTGAAATTTATCAAATTATAGGTTCCTGGACAACATAAATTATACATATCAAATTTGTAATTTTATAAACTAGATATTTACTTTTATACATACGAAATATGTACTTTTATAAAGTATGGGGATGAGATTTTCTAGAGCATGCACGGAGTCCCATACTTGCCAGTTTTTGGATTGTGGGTTCTCAAGCTGGCAGGTTGAAAATTGGGCTTCTGTTGTTCCGTGCCCTACAAATATCACCCAAAGTTCCATGATATACAAATTGACAATCAGACTTGCAAACTATTTGAAATTTAAGGGCGTACGTCTGTTACATAGGGTCGTGGACAAAAGCACAAAAAAACTAGCATTCCTGAATTAGTTTTCTTTAAAACAAGGGCTTATGAACACAAGAATTAAAATTTATCAAATTATAGGTTCTGTTAGAATATAGTGGATGTGCTCGTTTTACCATTGACAATATCACTATTGTCACCCAACCATAGGCCAAAGACACCCTCCGAGCACCTTAACCTTGACTGAGAATTACTCTGGAAGTAAACCTTAGGCTAGATAGCCAAACAAGGTGTAGCGCATCTTCCTCCAAGGATAGCGCACCAACAATAGTTGATCAGATATTCCAAACCCTAGACAATAGATAATCCATGCCAAAACTGAAATCTGCTTGCTGCAGCAGCTGCAATGGCAGCTCTCCTCCAGACGTGCGCACAAATCTAGGCAACTGTAGTGCGCACAAGTGCTGCTCTACAATTCTAAGACTGCCTGCTAGAATGAAGACTGACCTCCTGTATTTATAGTGAATCTGGCTAACTGACTGGGCTGATTTCTCATTATGGGTATCTGTCTGTTCATAATATATTATTTCTTCTGGCCGACTTCTTCTCTTGGAGGTTAATAACCTAATATAAATTATCTTCTTTAGCCAACAAGTCTTCTAGGGTTATTAGCCAACTTATTAGGGTTTCTATTGCTTCTCGGAGTATTCTATTCTCATCAGGTCTACACGTGGAGGTAAATACCTCCCACAACTACCATAATATCAACACTCCCTCCTAGCTAGGGAGGTATTACAGGTAATGGCCTTGAGCACAAACATACCATTCACCCAGTAGCATCAATATAGTCGCCTATACTATCTTATGATTAGATCATGAGCACCATCATCACTATCAATGTCATCAATTGCATCATCTTCTCGGAACCATACTCTATCTGAGTAATCAAACATGAAGCTCACTCCATAGAGTGACACAAGAGCCATTCTTCTAATCTAGAAGAATAAATGTTCTGAACCATTTTCTGTCTAGGAAATCTCTTGTTCATTGATCATCCATCTAGCTGATAATCATTTTCAACACTACTTATAGTATTCAAGGAAATCAGAACAATATCATTCAATAGAACACAACTGTGTCTATCCATAGTAGTACACAACTACACTCCAGTGGTACACTACCACACCAAGTAGAAAACAAGTACTTGATTAGTAATGTATAGTCACGAATAGTGGAACACATCCACCACAGTAGTATACATCTACTGTCATACGGTCTTCATAAAAATCATTTGATATCAACCTGCACAGAAACAATGTTATGATATAAATTGAATCATCTGGGCCAATATTTCACTCACATCTGTGAGATTTGAAAGAATATCTGCCCTCAGAGTAGAACATCAACAATGGGATATCTACCTTATTCTTCTCAAACAAGGAAGAATGATTGTTATGATTTCTAAGCCTAGACCATTCCTCACCCTAGGCCATTCCTCTGACACTAAACAAAGTGTAACCTGGAGTGAATGAATATGCCTTAAGGAATGCCTATCCCTGATTGTTGAGCCTGGACCATTCCTCCGGCACTAAACAAAGTGCAATCTGGAGAGAATGAATGCACCCTAAGGAATAACTGTCCGGACCATTTGCTCTATTAACCACAAGAGAAAAATATTGTCCCGTATCAACCCCCAAAGCGGACCATTCCTCATGTTAACCACAATGAGAAATCGTTGTCCGGCGAGGCAAGCCAATCTTCTTGAGTAACCCTCAAGAAGAGAGACTTCCCTAGACCACTCCCCATGTTAACCACAATGGGAAGTCGTTGTCTATGGTACATCAGCAATCTGGACCATTTCCCATGTTAACTATAATGGTAAATCACTATCCGTCAGAAATATCAATCCACTTTCTGAACAGGAAAGAATCTGCCCAAGCTAGACTATTTTTCAATCTCTAAAACAAATGTCTTCAATAATATTTTCAGTGATCCCTCCCAACTTACGAGTCATCTCTTTCAATAATGAAGTCGTCTACATGAGCTCAAATTTGAGTATGAAAACTCTTTCATCTTGGATATAAGATTTACCAAAATGTCTTCTTATCTTCTCATTTGTGGAGATATGTTTTGGAGAACCACTTTCTCCTTCCTGGACTTCATCACGGATAATGTAATACGTAATTTCAAATATACTTCGGTCTGGAACACTTGTTTTCTCTGAAGGTTTCATCTGATCAATAAAGTATATCATTGTTGGAACATTGGAACATATCCATGTGGCACTTCTTTTGTTATCATGAGATCTGATCTACTGAGTAATCATATTGATACAATATCTCTATTATAGAAAATATTCACCACACTTTTGCACTGGAGGTTATCCACCAAGTTATCTTTTTTCATCTGCATACAAGGGTCTCTTTCTGGTATGCCTCAAAGTCTTGAGGTTGCTCTTCATATTCTCTTTGTTCAATTGCTCTGGAGAACAGTCTTTGTAGAATTCGAACTCATGGATGTTGCGGATGATATAATGACTCATGTAGAGATATGTCTGGTTTACTGGAACAAGTAATCATCATAGTCTTCTCCCTCCATCTGGGAGAACCTATAGTTCTGGATCTTGCAATTCTTTCATTCATAAGTCTTCCATACACTGTTCTTCATCACAACTTTTAGTTCTGCTTGATTTCTTTCATATCAGGCTGGTAATCTTGTGATCTTCGATACAATGACTGGTTGTTCAGGCTTCTCTTCTTTCTTGAAATCTTCATGTTCTTCCTCATGTTTTTATTTCGCTCTTGGGTCCATGGAGTTTCTTATAGATTCCATGCCCTAAAGATTCCACTTCTTACTTTCATCATAGGATCATGGATGTGAATGGACAACCAGGGATACTTTAAGGCTTCTCTTCTTTTAAGGTTGAAATGAACACCTACTGTCTTTCATAGCTGCTACCATGGATATATACTTCATCATATTCAATGGATCATAGGATTAGCTCCCTCCTAATCCTTGCTTCATGTATGATTGCATATAATCGGCTCCCTCCGTCTAATGGATTCCACGCTTCCGTCTTATTGTCTTCTGCAAAATGTCATAAGTCTTTCTCCAATTTCCTCTTGGTTGTTGACTTCTTTTTGTCTAGGTCTCTTCAAGATTGATTCTGATTTCGGCTTTTCTTGTAACAACTTCCACATGATTTGTTTGATGTATTTCATCCTTTCATGTGTATTATCTAACTTGTATAATGATAGAAATCCTTATCTTTGTTGTTCTTCCATAGGTATAGTTTTTCTTGGAACACATTATCTTCCAAGAGATAGATATACAAGATATGTATAGAGATGATGCAAATAAGATATGTACAAGAACTAAGAAGAGAATTGTTACCTTCAGAAGAAGAAGTCTCTTTCATCCTGCTTAGTCTTCTTTGTAGGTTCCTTTTCTTTGGCAACTGATTCTTTGTGCTTCTCCTTCCTTTTCTTTAGCTCGGGACAATGATTCTTGTAGTGACCATACTTCAAAGTTTGGTTCAAGGAGGAAGCCAAATCTTTCTCTTGTAGTGACCATATCTTTCTCTTGATTTGGCTTCCTCCTTGAACCAAACTTCCTTTTGTTCATGAAATTATTGAATCTTGTTGTGAAGGCTTGATCATCGTACTTCTTTTGGGGTTTCTCTTTTGCACTGATCCTTGATTCTTCTTGAGCACAACAAGTCCAAAGTTCTTCATATTTAGGATACTCCTTCCTTGTGTTCATGCTTGTGGAAAATGCATCCCACGTTTTGGGAAGACCATTGAGTACTATGTTTACCAATTCCTTCTCTGAAATGATCTCTTCAATAACTTGTAGTTGATCTCTTAACTGGAAGATCCTCACAAATTATGATGTTATGCTATCATCATCATTCATCTTCATGTCACAGAGCTCATTCTTTAGACTCATTTTTTGTCCAATGTTTCTGACTGAGAAGAGGTTTGTTAGGGCATCTTACATCTTATTTTATGAGTCAATATGGGAGATGTAGGATATCAAGTGGTCTTTTATAGATTCCACTATCATACTCATGATATTGATGTCACCGTCTTTGAAATTCTCTATAACTGCAACGTTCTGTGGTTCCTTTTCTTTTCCTTCTTTAAACTCTGGTTCCACGATCTTTCCTTTCACGATATCCAACACTTTATTCTTGGCAAGGATGAGGTCAATCCTTGTCTTCCAAGCTCTAAAGTTAGAAGCTCCATCTAACTTGTTCTCTGACTTCATAGAGTAAGTCATGGATTCTTTGACTTGGTCAACCCTAGATTTGACCAAAAACTCAAACTTCATGTCTTGGCTTTCTCAGAGTATTAGGAGATGTGCTAGGCTAGGGCGCACTAATCTATCCATAGATTAGGTTAATACCTTCACTTAAGGTGCCTCAGTAAGAGGATTAGGGTTTCTGCAATTACACATGCTAGTAACCCTAGCGACAATGCTATGGTGACTGCCCCTGCTAGAAACCCTAGCGACAGTTCTTCAATGAGATTAATATCCTTATGGCTATGTTTCCTTCCAAAAGTTAGACTAAATGAAGGAGGTGTGGGCCCATAACCTGTTAGAATATAGTGGATGTTCTCATTTTACCATTGACAATATCACTATTGTCACCCAACCACAGGCCGAAGCCACCCTCCGAGCACCTTAACCTTGATTGAGAATTACTCCAGAAGAAAACCCTAGGCTAGATAGACAAGCAAGGTGTAGTGCATCTTCCTCCAAGGATAATGCACAAACAATAGCTGATCAGATAGTCCAAACCCTAGCCAATAGATAGTCCAAGCCAAAACCGAAATCTGCCTACTACAACAATTGCAATGGCAGCTCTCCTCCACACGTGCGCACAAATCTGGGCAACTACAGTTCGCACAAGTGCTGCTCTGCAATTCTGAGACTGCCTTCCAAAATGAAGAATGGCCTCCTGTATTTATAGTGAATCTGACTAACTGCCTGGGATGACTTCTCATTCTGGGTATCTGTCTGTTCAGTATATATTATTTCTTCTAGCCGACTTCTTCTTTGGGAGGCTAATAACCTAATATAAATTATCTTCTTGAGCCGACAAGTCTTCTAGGCTTATTAGCCAACTTATTAGGGTTTCTCTTGCTTCCCAGAGTATTCTATTCTCGTCAGGTCTACATGTGGAGGTAAACACCTCCCGCAGCTACCATAATATCAACACTGGACAACATAAATTATACATACCAAATATGTAATTTGATTAAGTAGATATCTAGAGCATGCACGAAACCCTCATTCTGGGTTCTCGGGCTGGTGGGATGAAAATTGGGCTTTTGTTGTTCCGTTCCCTACAAATAGCACCGAGAGTTCCACAATATACAAATTGCAATCGGAGTTGTGGACTATTTGAATTTTAAGGGGATCGTGTCCAAAAAATTTAGCATTCTCGAATTATTTTTCTTTACATACGTTTTACATACGTTGGTGGACAAAAACACAAAAAAATAGTACTAATGTCTATTACATAGGCTGGTGGACAAAAGTACCAAAAAAATAGCATTCTCGAATTAGTTTTCTTTAAAATAGGGGCTCCTGGACATAAGAAATTGAAATCTATCAAATTATAGGTTACTAGACAACATAAAATATACATACCAAATTTGTAATTTTATAAAGTAGATATTTACTTTTATACACATGAAATATGTACTTTTATAAAGTATGGGGATGAGATTTTATAGAGCATGCACAGATCCCTCATTTAATACTTGCACGGAGCCCTCATTCTATACTTAAGAAGTTTTTGGATTGCGGGTTCTCGGGATGGCGCACTGAAAATTGGGCCTTTGTTGTTCCATGGCCTACAAAGAGCACCCAAAGTTCCGTGATATATAAATTGACAAGAAAACTTGCGGACTATTTGAATTTTAAGGGCCTCTGTGGCAAGCAATATGAAGGATAGGTGGTAAAGATGCAAGAAATGACATACTCTCTATATGTGTGAGTAGGAAAAAAGTAGTGAACACAATTTTATGACATTTATATAAAAAAATAATATAACTTGTAACATATTCCTGGAAATTTAAAGAAACATATATATGTGTGTGTGTGTGTGTGTGTGTGTGTGTGTGAAATATGATATCTCAAATTTGAGTGAGTTATTTATCTCATATTTAAATTTGAAAATGACGAGGCAGGATAAAAACACAAAAGAATTAGCATTCCAGAATTAGTTTTCTTTAAAACAAGGGCTCCTGGACACAATAGAAATTGAAATTTATCAAATTATAGGTTCTTGGACAACATAAATTATACATATCAAATATGTAATTTTGTAAAGTAGATATTTACTTTTATACATACGAAATATGTACTTTTATAAAGTATGGGGATGAGATTTTCTAGAGCATGCACGGAGCCCCATACTTAGCTAGTTTTTGGATCGTGGGTTCTCGGGCTGGCGGGCTGAAAATTGGGCTTCTATTGTTCTGTGCCCTACAAGTAGCACCCAGAGTTCCATGATATACAAATTGACAATCAGACTTGCAGACTATTTGAATTTTAAGGGCCTGCGACTGTTACATAGGTTCGTGGACAAAGGTACAAAAAAACTAGCATTCCCGAATTAGTTTTCTTTAAAACAAGGGCTCCTGAACACAAATAATTGAAATTTATCAAATTATAGGTTCATGGACAACATAAATTATACATACGAAATATGTAATTTGATTAAGTAGATATATGGAGCATGCACAAAACTCTCATTCCATACTTAGCCAATTTTTGGATCGTGGGTTCTTGGGCTGGGGACCTGAAAATTGGGCTTTTGTTGTTCTATGCCCTACAAATAGCACCGAGAGTTCTGCAATATACAAATTGACAAAAGGACTTGCAGACTATTTGAATTTTAAGGGGCTCGTGTCCAAAAAATTTAGCATTCCCGAATTAGTTTTCTTTACATATGATGGTGGACAAAAGGACAAAAAAATAGTACTAACGTATGTTACATACGGTGGTGGACAAAAGGTCCAAAAAAATAGCATTCCTGAATTAATTTTCTTTAAAACAGGGGCTCCTGGACACAAGAAATTGAAATTTATCAAATTATAGGTTCCTAGGCAACATAAATTATACATACCAAATACGTAATTTTATAAAGTAGATATTTACTTTTATACACACAAAATATGTACTTTTATAAAGTATGGGGATGAGATTTTATAGAGCATGCATGGAGCCCTCATTCCATACTTGCACGGAGCCCTTATTCCATACTTAGGTAGTTTTTGGATCACGGGTTCTCGGGCTGGTGGGCTGAAAATTGGGCCTTTGTTGTTCCATGGCCTACAAAGAGCACCCAAAGTTCCGCGATATACAAATTGACAAGCGGACTATTTGAATTTTAAGGGCCTCTGTGGCAAGCAGTATGAAGGATAGGTGATAAATATGCAACAAATGACATACCCTCTATATGTGTGAGTAGGAAAAAAGTAGCGAACACAATTTTATGACATTTATATAAAAAAATAATAAAACATGTTACATATTCGTGGAAATTTAAAGAAACATATATGTGTGTGTGAAATATGATATCTCAAATTTGAGTGAGTGATTTATCTCATACTTAATTTTGAAAATGACCAAGCAGGAGAAAATATGCATCAGAAAAAAAGAGAATTGAAATAAAATAAACAGAATGTCTTCACATTCAGTATAGCTGAAGATAAAAATCTAGGAACACATAAATATATAAGGAGACAAAAGAATAGTTATATTTGGAATATATGAAAAAAAGAATAGTTTGTTACATATTCCTGGAATTGTAAATGCGTTTGTCATATAGACTGGGATTGGGGCTCTCGCGGACCATAAGAGAAATATGTACAAGAAATAGGACTGTGGAAAGAAGAAGTGGGACACGGTAGAGTGTAATACTTGGAAAGTAGAAATGAGAAGATATCAGTTTTTGGCTATAGATTTATATTCAGAAAAGGTGGAATAACTGGATTAATAAAGAAAGGACTATCAATATACACTTACAGGCATGGTACATATAAGTAATTTTGGTATTTTCTTTCTGATGCCTTTTCCTATTGGTTTTTGTCACCGACCCGCTTGAATAACTGGATTGATAAACAAAGGATTTATAGCGATGTTCCATATAAGTAAATTTTCTATTTACTTGCTGATGCATTTTCCTGTTGGATTTCGTCGGTGACCCACTTTAAGTTCTCTTCAATATATCTTCTCAAGGGGGCGACGTTAATGTCATTCCGGATTTTAATGCTAAAAAGTTCATTTTCTAATTTTCTTAGATCAATAGAAATATTACACAGAGCTTGGTGACTGTCTCCATTCTATACCGAATACCAGACTAGCTAGTTGTCCACGTCTTCTTCATGATATTCAAGAATCCTGTAAATTTTTTCTAAAGACAAGGCCTTAAAATTATCAACTTGTTTATCGAAAGCTTGCTTGGTTAACACCAACGATTTGACGATTAAGCTGGGGTCTTGGAAGTCATTTTTCCTTCTGGCTAACTCTATTTTGGTGAGCTTTGTGAATAATGTTTCTTTCTTTGATATTTCCTACTCACATGATTGGACGATGAGATACATGTTCTTCACCTTCGCTTTCCAGCATGCTTCTAGTTGAGTGAGCCATTTTTTGGACAGGAGCTCATGTTGTCTTCTTTTCGTGTCTGGCATGTTGTTGAAATGAAAGGAAAAAGGGATGACCATGTGCAAATAGAAAGTTTATTCATTTTTTAAATCTGTCTGCAGAAGTTGGATCAAGTTATGTGCCCTCCTTCCCATGGAATCCATATTTTGTGATGTTTCCCAGGCCTTAGTAATCAGTTCCATTATTTTGTTGATATTTTTCTCCACATATCCTATACAAGATGCAAGGAAGCTGGAGGAGCCTTTTAGATTTGTTGCAGGGGTACAGGTAGTCCTAGGCATGGCTATTTCCAAAGGATTTCCAAGCAATGGCATAGGAAACAAAGCTTCCTCTAATTCCTTAATCCGGTTCTTTAGTCTAGCATTCTCGGCCTCAATGACTCCAATGGAATCATGAAGAGCATCTCCGGTTTCCATGTGAAGTTGATAGATTTTGGATGCCTGCATATTGGCAAGGTCAAGTTCTGAACGATGTTTTCTTTTCTTATTTTTTACATCTCTTTTTTCAATGATTAATTTTTTTGATTCGCTTTCAAAAACATCACTTTGGAATATGAAGGATTCATCTTCATCAAAAAATTTGGTATCAAATATGTCCATTGGGTAGGCATGGTGAATTGCGTCTCCGTGCTGATCAAGGTTGCAGAATATACTATCCAGATCAGTGTCAAGATCCATGTTTTCACTCTAAATTTTGTCCTGCTCCGCGTCCCCTACAATTCTTTTTCCCTTCTTTTGCATGGGAAGCTCGTGAGGAAGATGTTCACTATATCTCTACAAAACTGTTGTGGAGCTACTGCCAGTAGTTTATGAAAAATTTGGTTTGCTCCAGACGCTGCTTGAAATGAAGAAATGGAGGGGACAATATAACTCTCAGGAAATGTTGGTTCAATGTTGCGAATGGAAAATCTCCTCAAGCTCTTCGCTCATTAATGACAATATCTATGCGTGTTGTATGCTGACCTGTTAGAAGTAAAGCTTAATTATTGCATACTTAGAAGTGTGAAGGTGGTGGTTATGATGAAGAACATTTAAGGATTGGAGGTTTCATGAAGGAACCAAGCTGACGACATGCGAATGACATTCCATGGTATTTGAAACTAACACTGGGAAGGGATAACAAAATCCTCCGCAAATATTGCATTAATGGCAGAACTTCTCAATCCTTATGCTCATCAATGACAACTTAGATGGTGCCTGCATGATGACTTGTTAGCATTAAAGATTTAGAAACAAGACACACACACACACACACACACACACACACACACACATATATATATAAACATTATTTCTTATTATGGACACGTGCGAAGGTGATGGGGACGGGGAAGAGCAAGCAAGGAAGGAATGGCCAAGTCTGAAACTGCATGGTGAAACTGGTGAGTGTCCAATGGTGAAACTACATGAGTCAAAACTGTTGACTACAAAACACATAAAACGTAAGAGGGAATGATGGTGCAGTTCAGCGGAGGGTTTGTATATTTGAGGAATTGCGGGAAAGTGGCTAAGTATGGAAAGTGTGACTTTGTGTAGGATTTTAGGGAGCATAGCGAAGGGAAGCATGTACAGTCTTTGGATCATGGGTTCTCAGGCCGGTGGGCTCAAAAGTGGGCCTCTATTTCTTTGTGTCTTACAAATAGTACCCAGACTTGCTCGATATAGAAATTGAGAAGAAAACTTGTGGGATGAACATTGCACTTCTATTGTTCCGTGTCCTCCAGATAGTACTCAGAGTTCCGTGATATACAAACTGACAGACAAACTACAGGGCTGGCGAGCCCAGGATGGAAATTGTTTATGGATCAGAGTTCCGTGATAGACAAATTTTGATATTCCACAATTTAATTGGTTGGTTGGACATTGCACTTGTATCGGTCCGTGTCCTCCAAACAACACTCGAAGTTCTACAATATACAAATTGACAGGTGGACTTACATACTTATGGCACTTTTTGGATAGCGGGTTCTCGGTCAGGCGTGCTAAGAAACAGATGGATTGCAGGCCTGGCAGGATGTATAACATATAACATATATGTTATATGTCTAAAATTATCTAAAAAATTTATTTTCAAGTACTAAAATATCAATATTAAATATTGATATTATACAATTTAATTAAACAAAATTATCATATGAGTCGCAAGCTTCGAGTCCAGCTCCAATTGAGGATCACTAAAGTTTTGGGCACATGATATCAGATTTATAAAGTACCTTTATGTACTTTTATAAGTATGGATATAATATTTTATAGAGCATGTACGGATCCCTCATTCCATACTTAGCCACTTTTTCGATCGCGGGTTCTCGGGCTGGTGGGCCGAAAATTGGGCCTCTATTGTTCCGTGTCCTACAAGTAGCACCCAGACTTCCGCGATATACAAATTTATTGGCAGACTTCGGGTTGTCTCGCTCAACATTGTACTTCTCTTTTCCCGTGTGCTCCATGCAACACTGGGAGTTCCGTAATATACAAGTTGACAAATGAACTCCAGGACTGGTGGGTTCAAGATTACGATTGTCTACATGTATAACATATAACACATATGCTATATAGCTAACATTATCTAAAAACATTATTTTCAAGTACTAAATTATCAATAATGAATATTGATATTGTACAATTTAATTAAAGAAAATTGGCAAATGAGTCACAAGCTTCCAGTCCGGGTCCAATTGTAGATCATCGAAGTCTCAGGCACAAGATTAGATGGACATGAAATCTTCCACTCTGTTGTTTGGGAGCCCGTGAGCATAGACATGGATTACCAAGTTTTCGATACAAGATGTACATTCGAAACAGGGGGAACGAGAATTTGATAATGCATAGTGGGGGACCCACAGGCATAAAATTGGCTAAGGAAACCAAAGGGCTCGGTTCAACTCGCAATGAATATTTCATAATTCATGTGCAACACCAACTGTGTGGTGACTAGATCAGTATGTGTAGAAACCAGGAAAAACTAAATATGTACCTTTATAAAGTATGGACATGAGATTTTATAGAGCATGTATGGATATTGCATTCCATACTTGGCCACTTTCTAGATCGTGGGTTCTCGGGCTAGCGGGCTCAAAAAATAGACCTCTATTGTTTTGTGTCCTACAAATAGCACACAGAATTCCACAATATACAAATTGACAAGCAGACTTGCGAGGTGGCTGATATTTTATAGAGCATGTACACTTTCTCGGAACATGGGGAATGAGAGTTTGATAACACATAGTGGGGGACCCATGGGCATAAAATTGCCTAAGGAAACCAAAGTGCTCGGTCTGACTCGTAGTGCATATTTCATAATTCATGTGCAACACCAACTGTGTGGTGACCAGATCAATATGTGTAGAAACCAAGAAAAAATAAATATGTACCTTTATAAAGTATGGAGATGAGATTTTATAGAGTATGTACGGATATCACATTCCATACTTGGCCACTTTCTGGATTGTGTGTTCTCAGGCTGGCAGGCTCAAAAAATAGGCCTCTATTGTTTCGTGTCCTACAAATAGCACACACACTTCCGCGAGATACAAATTGACAAGCGGACTTGCGGGGTGGCTGATATTTTATACAACATGTATAGTTTCTGGATCACGGGTTCTCGAGTTGGCGGGGTAAAAAATGGGCCTCTATTGTTCAGTGCCTTACAAATAGCATGCACAACTCCACGATATACAAATTGACAAGAAGATTTGCGGGCTGGCTAGCTCAACATTCTACTTCTAGTGATTTCCACGATATACAAATTGACACACAGACTCTAGGGTTGGCGGGCTCCCAGAAATGATCAATACATACCAAATATGCATAGATCCCTTATTCCATACTTAGCCACTTATTTGGATCACAGACTTGCAAGCTGTACATTGGGCCTCTAATGTTCAGTGTCCTTCAAATAGCACCCATAGTTGGGCGATATACAAATTGACAAGTGGACTTGCGGGCTCGATGGCTCAACATTTCATTTATGTTGGATGGCGGACCTGGGGGCTGGCATGCTCTA
>SNQJ01S0000636.1:116305-130881 GCA_010110895.2 Picea sitchensis
TCAATAAATATAGACACAGTAAACAAAAAATTGTTTAGTATGGAACACGGGTAGAAAAAAATGCACCTTTGCATGGATTCCTCTACATCTCTGGGTAGGAGTTCTTTGCGGCATCTAGTTTTCCTATTTGTTTCTATTAAGAAAAATACAAAACAAAAGAGATATGAACATAAGTTTAGATGTAAAGAAAAATGCAAGTACTATGTACATATACTTAAAAAAATAGAATAAGATGAATAGAGTAACAAATAGTTTTTAGAAGGATGTACCTTTTTTTTTTTTGCACAATGTATATTTTATAAGTGAGGTACAACACCAACTGTATGCTCACCAAAAACAGTATGTGTAGAAATCAAAGAAAACTAAGGAGCTGAATAATTTTATTTTTTTTCGCAACAAGCTATACAGATATGCTTTGAAACATAGAGATATGACTTTGCAATATCTTTGATGTATATCTCATAATTCAAGTGCAATACCAATTGTATCATGATCAAACCAATATGTGTCTAAGATAAACATACTGTATTGAGGAATGGGTACATTCGACCAGACATGGTCAATAAGTGTGTTTTGTAGATGGATTGTGTTGTTCAAAACAAAGTGGAGACTGTATTTGCACATGTAGTTTTCCAATTCTTTTGTTCTTCCATTATTTTGTAGCATGTCAATATTGAAGTCTCCTACAAGTACAATGGGTCCGTTCAGATGGAAATGGCCCAATGCATTGGAAATAACATCTACTATGTTGGAGAATGCTGCATGGGGAGAAGCATATAGATTCAGTATTACAACTTTTGTTTCATGGAAAAAAAAAATTTGCAAGCACCACTTCAACATTCTTTTCTTCGATATGTATATGGTCCAAAATTGATACATGTTTTTTTCACCAGTATCATCACCCCATGTGTAATGTATGATTTGCAATTGTGATTTGAGAATAGTTTGTTCTGCATGCTTAATGCCATGTGTGTTTCCTGCAAGCACAAAATATCGGATTGCATTATATCATAGTCATTTAGTATATCATCCATGTGTGCATTTAAGCTACATGTGTTAAGTGAGAGAATTGATACAGATGAATTTGTTTGTATGGATTGGTAATCATAGTGCAGTTGTCATTTTGCGGTGGTCCTGAGTCGTTCCATTCCATTTCAATATCAACTTTATGTTTCACCTTGAAGTTATCTTTTGTGAGAGGACTTAGTAAATACAAGGAGTCTATGCTTTTGACACGGGACAGTGTTGTGTATACAAGTCCATGTATCTGAATTCCAACAATCTGACATGCAACATTATCAAGTGTTAGTCCTTGTGATGTGTGGACTGTACATGCACATGCAAGTTTAATCGGAAAATGTATTCGATTATTCAGTCGACCTGTCTTTGTTGATGTCAATACTGGCTTTGATATTCACAAAATAGGTGTCCAAACACTTCCAGTGTTTGAATTATATAGATAATACAACTTGCTTGTTTGTCGCTTGCCTATATGCAGTTCAGGGAACTTAATCCTAAGGACATCGAGTTTTTCTGTCGTTGTATAGCCTTTGAGTATTCCATCTGCACCATTGACCAAGCCATCCTGTGAATCATAGTTACAAGCATATATTTCAACCAACATTTATAATTTGAGGACAAGCTGCAAAGGTAAAGTGACTGTATGTTCATGACATGGCACATTTCCATGGTTGTCTTCTTCTAGGTCAATTGAATTGATGATGATATCATCGCTAGGCATGAATGATAGCATGTGGTTGTTATGCATTGCAACATCTTTATTTTTGTAGAACAGGTAAGGGAACGTTGGGTCTATTGGTGCAGGCCATAAGCACCTCGAATTGATATATGTTAAGTCATCATATGTTTGGCCGTTTGTGTGAATTCTATTCAGAATTGCAATGAATGTTTCATCTGTCTGGCACATTGTAGTATGCAACTCAAAGAATTTAATATTGTCTCTCCAGAAGTCATGGGTGATTGTTTCCATGTTAACGATAGGTTGTTCAAATATTAAAGAATCTTGGATGGGTTGTGATGCAGGAGCATCGCCCATGGAAGGCAAAATACCGTTGGACACACGCCAGCACAAATTTTGAAAATTCCCTTAGATTGTTGCGCCATCTTAAATGAAACCATTAAGACGAGACGCACTTGTAAATGTAAATGGACCTTGAGCCTTTAGCTCTCATCCTTAGTAGGTAGACGACATTTAAAGATAGTTAATGCAGGTAGATAGAAATTAAATTCTAGATTAGATAGTTTTAGAAGGAAAGAGGGAAACGAGATATAGACACCCTCATTGTGCATTGTAACATAATTATGAAGAGGAAGAAGAGAGAGAGCATGTAGAGAGTTGTGTAGAACACCCATGTATAGATATTTGAATTTATAGAAGAGTTTGGTTAAAATTCATGGTTTGTGTCATTCTCTGTGTACTGATGTTATTCTCATGAATGTTTGCTTTCCTGTTATACATTTTCTTTGATATGTTGTGTATATGATTTCATGTTCCGAGTGAAGTCTGAAAGGAAGAGGGAATGAGTTTCAATTGTTTCTCTATTTGAGCCAGAGGATTCCTGCAAGGAGTGCAGTTGAAGTGTCTGCAAGGAGTGCGTTGACAGAGGGTTCAGATAGAGTTAACTTTTGTTCTCATTCATCCCAAAGTGCAGTTGGGCACAGGAGCCGTGCAAGGAGTGTGCAGGACAAGTGAAGTTCAGGGTTGTGAACCTGAGCGAGATATTGAACGACTGCTGCTGTAGGTGTGTGTAGAGTCGAGTGATTTCAACACTTAGATGTGGTTGAAGGTTGCTGCAAGGAGTGCGTGCAAGAGGTTCCTGAAGGACCTGAAGGTCGTGAGAAATATTAGGAGGGATAAGGCCTTCGAAGTTGTCGAAGGACAGATGTAGAGGAGTTGTTCCTTGAAGTTTTAAGCAGGCATCGTAAGTTTGTGTGCAGGCGGACAATTTCCATGGAGAAACACTTAGTTATCTCGCAGGAATTATCAAAGGAGGAACGGATGGTCAAAATTCTCCGAGGAGGATTCGCGATAATCCATGGGCCATTGGATCTCACCAAGGTGCAGGGGAGATATCGCAGGTATTCCCGAGAGGTTCAAAGCTCAGGAGGGATAGATCCATTGATCCGGGCCACGAGAGTCGTTGGATATACACATATATCGTGTATCGGGGTTTCATGGATTGAAACTATGAAACATTGCAACGAAAATCGCGAAATCGCGATACGTGATTTCCCGACAGTTAAAGGACAGCGTGGGCCACGATGGAGTTAGTGGAGGAAAAGTGGCATGAGCTATCAGAGTTTCGTGGTGAGGAGTCCTGAAATATTGACATTAGGATTCACGATCCCACGAAATCCGAAGCCCCAATGAGATAAAGGACCGTTGAAAAGTCAAAGCGCGAGCTCATCGGAGTTTCGGCGTATCAGGGTTCGGAGGTCGAAAAAGCAATTTGCTTGACATCACGAGTGGAAAAATCGCGATAGGAGAAATCCCAACAAGGGTGGCGGGAGTTGAATAGTCAACCTGCGTGTGCATCGGAATATCGGCACATCGGGGTTCGGGGCTCGGTAAATCCATTTGTTTGATATCGCGAGTAGCGAAATCGCGATAGCAGAAGCTCTGACAAGAGAAGGAGGTCAGCGTTGACTTTCATTGGGGTTTCAGGGATTCGAAATGCTAGTGCTCGACCATTTACCTAGTGATACCGCAAAGTCCGATTCCCCGATAAGTAAGAGGGGGGATCGCGCGAAGAGTTCTGTGGGTGCAGATTTCCCAATAGGGAAATAGAAGGACCAGTTAGTGTTCTTCGGGCCGAGGAAGGAGAAGATCCTATGAGCTGACGTGGACCTTCCGACCTGCGGGTTGTGTAGGGAGGCCATTGGCGTCAGGTTGTGCCTGGTAAAGATCCCCACAGAATATCATGTCAATGTTTCCAACGTATTTCGTGTGCACATGTTTTATGCTTCTTAGTCGGTTATCAATGGAATACAAGAACTGACTCCCAATCAAATATGCTTCATGTATAAAGACAAGTTGGAGTTCCTCATAAATCTTAGATAATGTATCCAACATTTCCTTGCTAAGTGGAAGAAACTGTGACTTGTTAAAAGGCATTAAAAATGCAGAGTGGACTGTTGTTCCACCTACATTATATGTAGCTTTTCCTGTGTATGCAACTATTAGGCCCTTTCATTTCATAGGATCAGAGGAATTGTTTGAATCATAGATTCGTATAAGCATTTGGAACAGTGCTTTCATTGTGAATGTATTGCCTGTTCCTGCTCCGCCTATAAGGAACAAGTGCACAGGACTGTCCATGTTCAAGCATTTTTTAAGAGCAATGTCCTTTATAATTGTTTGTTGTTCACGATTCAACATACATCTTATTCTGTGGCATTCATTATTTTCAATTAGGAAAGGATATTTTGTGACTTTAAAACAAATATTGATATGTTTTTCACTTCCCCCTACTGGAGGACGAGGCAAATCCGCTTGTAAGTCATAGGAATCACAAGGAGTTTTGGTTGTTTTTTGGTTTCTGAATGTCTCATCATGATCGTCAGGGTTTTCTAGGTCATTAAATGCAACTTTTAGATCACCCCATGTTGGATTAACATTGTAGGTAAATATAGCTTCATTGATGTGCACTATAGTCTCAGACGTAACATATGTAGCCTCCCATGTAGAGAAGTTATGTTTTAATGTCTCTTCATTTACATTGAACAAAACGTACAACAACAATTTTTCTCTACAATAGTTTTCATAGTCACAATGTTTATTGTATTTGACAAACCGTATGACAGATGGTTTTTTTATTTTTGATATGGGTGCACCATTTTTTTTGTAATGCGATACGAATTATGCTAAGCAGATATGCCTAATAGGAGATGGACACTAGAGGTAATAATCAACAATAGAGTGACATAGCACGTCTTCTGAATTGTCAGGATATTTTTGTAGAAAAACCGATGGTTTAAGCACAAATGTACGTTTTTCAAGTGGAGATGTGTTTATGAAGACACATTTTCTTGAACTACAAGTGAGGGGCACGGAAAGTGCAATGTGAACTACTTGCTGAGCAGACATTTTTTGAAGATTAAGCAATGTATTGCCAAGTGTGCGTATCATTTGTATGGAATCAATATGACTTCTTTCATGTACTTTGTGTATTCTTCTGAATGCATTTGTCATAGATTTTTCAACCTTTGTCATATATGAGGTACAATACGATGTTGCATCATATGCATTGAGCACGTACTGCGCATCTGTATTTTCTTTCCACATAACTAGCATGTCCTTGGAGAAATTGTTGTTCCAAATATGGGAAATTTTTCGTTTAAGGAAAACTGTTGGTTGCCTAAGTGTACATTGTATGGCTTGGATGTACTCATCTTCTGATAGATTTAGCTCTGTTAAGAAGGCATCAAATCTCATCATCTCATCAAATTCTCCTTGTTCTAAAAATGCGAACAAGGATTTAGATTTCTCAACAACAACATTATCCTCTAAACTAAGTGGCTCTATGATTCTTGTAGCTCTCATTGGCGGCGCGGGAAAGTTGTATCTGGAATGCAAGTTTTTTCATTTTCTACAACTTCTTATATGGTAATGTCTATGGACTTTGGCAAGTTCTGGATCCAAATGATCTGTGTTGCATGTTATGTATTTATCCACAAATTGTTCAATCTCTGAATTGTTATCAGCTCCATAGACTAGTGCACCCTCTATCCACAACAGTGCGTGGTCTTGTTCATTTCCCCTATTATGGAATTCAGTCACAAAAAAGTAGTCCGATATTTTTCCAAAAAACGTTTCATCATGGCATATCAATTGTCTCAAAGCATTTATTCTATGTCTATAGTAGTGAGTACATGTCACTGGGTCTTTTATTATGAGGTAGTCAATGTCATTATTTTCCACTGTATCGGTTTCTTTTTTACGTTTCCTGTTCCTATGCAGGTCAGACATGAAAACCACCAATGGATCCCAGCAATGCTATGCACATGTAAATGTGATGAAAAATGTTGGCGGGCCCAATTGCCAGATCATTGCAAAAATTGTTTTTTTGGTTTTGTTGCAAATAGTCAGGAGAGGTGTGAATGCTTTTGAAATCTATGCATCCAATATTAGATTTCAGAATTTTTCAAGGTTTAATTTGTACTTCACATCCTTGGCCAACAACTTTCTTCCTTGTAACTGGCCTTTTCTTATTCGGACCCACATGAAGGACATAACTTGCTCTATTATTATGCACATTGTTTTGAAAAATAAAATTTGTTATGTGACAGGAGAAGTAATTGCTTGAATGTAGAACCTCCCATCAGACTATTTTATGATAACTGAATCGTTCTGTAATATCAGTGGCACGTGGATCTCCATAGAAGAGTGTTGGAAAGTTCATTTCCTCAACGAATTTTTCCTTGAATATTCCAAGTGGATGTTGCCCCTCAGCAGGTGCAATTTCGACAATTTTGTCTTGCAAGTCACGAATGCACTGTGAATCAGTGAATCCATGCACCAATGTCCCAGTAGGTGTTTCATTCTCCGATTCATCACTTGTATCAAATTCACTAGGATTTTTGAGAGTGTTTGCAGAGTTGCCATCCTCTTATGAAAGAACACTATCCCAGTTGCTATTTATACAAATGTTTTGTTCTTTGTATAGGGCCCTGGAACATAATTCCTTTAATGCTTTCACAACAGCATGCATAGGCACTTTTCCTGTCTGATAAGCATATTGTATCACAAGTATCTTTTCAGAGCCACAACAATTGTCATTGTATTGCTAATGAATTGTGAAAACACTTTTGCACAACATCTAGCTGAACAGGCACATTAATAATTGATCTTGTTAAGCCCGTCTGGGGTCGCTCATAGCCCCAAGGTCTAATTTGAGAAAATGCAAGTTCCGTAAGTGAACTTACATCTGGTAGTGGTGTATTATATCTTATTTGGTCAGGGGTTGCAAACTATGGCAGTTTTCCATTTTCAAGCAACCGTTTGCATGGAAGACAAACTTTGCCACTGGAAAATGGTTTATCATGCACTGTCAAGTGGAGGTATTCTGCTTGCAAATCAGGCGTGAAAGACTTAGTGTTTTTTGAAGAATTAAATTGTTCACAAATTGCACATGTAATAGAAGGAGTGTCTTTAATTTTTTTCATGTAGGACTATCTTGCATTTTTCTTTCGCAGGGAAGTATGAGTAGAAATTGTTTCCTGGTTTTCATTGGTAGTAGTGCATGTTGTTTCTTCTAGACCACGAAATGTCACAGTTGCATGACCATTATGGGATATGCGACCGTACTTGTTTCTGTTGTGTTCTGCATGAACAAATTTCTTTAGATTGTGATATGTGAGTTTCTCTCTAAAAGGAAGTGTAGCAATGTATTTTTTTCTCTCGTGCATCACCTTTTTCAATTTCTGGTAACTTACTCTACGTTTCTTGCCCAAGGGCATGATGTGTTGATGGAAACTGGGATGAATTTCACTCTGACTCAGGTTCTCATAAACCAGTCTACGTTTTTTTGTTTAAGGCCTATATGGCCTCATCACAACTGGGCCGAATTTGACGCATAAATTTTTTCAAGTTGTGATAACTTACTCTACATTATTTGTTTAATCCCTGTATGGCCTCATCACAACTGTGATGAATTTCACGCATGGATTTTTTGTTCAAGCCCTGTATGGCCATATCACAACCAGGAGGAGTCTCATTCTCACTAAAAAGAATTCCACGTGTATGCAGAATCGATGTCGTTTGGGTGGCATGGACATTTAACCCTAAACCACTGATATGTCCAAGCAAAGATTCATAATGGATATGTTTTGTATCTATTTTCAACGAGAGGATGTCAATTGTTCGATCGTAATTTGAATCAATAAACCAGGAATGGAAAGTGCCATCTGGCAAGGCCGACCAAACCTAGATATTTATTCTGAATATCATAGATAGCCATTGCAAACAGAATCTACAACCCTCAACATTCCCTTTTTCATATGGAAGTGCCATGTTTACAAGGTATTCCTACCAACTTCCAACTGTCGGCATATTTTCTAGGAGATATGGCCAAAGGTGCTGATGAAAGCACCTAAAAGCCTCTTAGATGTCGCATGTAATTGAATTGAAAAAGGACTGTACAGTGTAAAGCCGAACGACTGCACATCGAACTCCGTTGCCACCAAACAACAAATTGCATTGAATAGACTATCTCCACAGCTAGACACAACATTTGTTGCCAGCTATAAACCATGGCAATCTATGCGATGCATAATCCATTTCCATTGCGATTCAAGGTCTTTGCAAATGAAGGACAAGTAAATATGAGGCCCTTCAACATTGCATATGGAATTTTTTTTGTACAGTAGTGGTTCATAATGACCACTGACAACATTGGCATCATGGAACAAGATGCAATATGGATTGTCAAATGCAGTTTTTTTGAATAGTCGATATATTGTTTTTCTTGTCAATGACCATATTCCAACTGATATATTGAGCCAGTTAGATAGACACTGTATAAAAAATGTATCTCCCCAAAGTCCCCTCTCATGTGCGGGCAGAACTGGAGATGCAGACAACCACATCTTTGAAAAATACGTAGCGACATCATGTATTCCATGCAACTATCGAAGAAAATCAGATTCCAGTTCATATTCATAGGACTCCAAAGCCTCAGCATCACCATTTTTAAAACAACTCAAGAAATAATCGATCAATCCATTGCGCAGATCGATCGATGAATACCGGAAATCCAGTAGAACCTGGAATGTATTAAAAAGGAAATCCCCTACAGTATATGAGAATGCATCCAATCTAAAAAGGCCATTGCTATGCAAAACCACATCAATACTATCATGTATAATGGACAGTGTATCTATTTCATAGGACTCAACATCTATTACTTCTTTCATCTTTTGAACTGTGATTTTGAACCCGTTTGTTAGATACTTTCAGTTTGCATGAAAATAGAGAAAAGGGGGGGGGGAATAAAAGTAGCAAGAAAAAAAGGAAAGCAAAATAGGAAAACTACAAGCGTGGAACTGGGTACCAATACACGTATGTATCTTTCAACCTTCTTATTCTCAAATTAAATCCCCCCTAGTCCCCATAGCAGATGACAAGAAAACAAACCCACACTGGAAAGTGAACCAAACAGAAGAAACAACATAAATAAATAACACCATAAATTTACTCAGCATAAAGAGAACAGGTGGACACAGTTTTCCGACCCACAAAATAAAAGCATTCCCTGCATCTACATCCCATCGGATAGTTCCCTCTTTTGATAGCTCTAAACTACTTTTCATAAACCCCTCTGCATTGCAATTTTTGAAAAAGCTATGGATGTGGCAGTCGGCATATGAAGACACATGGTTTCCAAGAACATAAATTAAGAGCATAGACAAAGATGGTCTGCAATAGAATTTGGAGGCAGGGACTCCCATCATTGAAAAATAGCAACAACAGGGAAACTTACCTGTCAATGAGAGATGACAAGAGCTCAGCCCCAAAAACTAGAAACCACAACAACAGGTCCAACAACTTGCAAAGTTGAAAAACAACAAACTAGTGAACAACCACGAAGAGGTCGAACTGCAACTGTAGGACCTCAACTTTACAAAGTTGAATCAAACAAGAACAAGAATCATGGAATGAAGTAGTGAACAAGCATCGACCACTGAAGTAGTGATGTCGACCATGAACGAAACTGTATTGCAACACATCTGTACAATAAACATTTAAGATTGTCAGAGTTGTTAGGTAAACACTTAAGACTATCAAGACCATCGAAGGGCGTAGCCTTGTGCAAGCATTTAAGAAAAAATGCAGCGTGGCAGGCTTATTCTCTCGAAGCACGCAACAATAAAGAAAAAATCACACATAGTAATATGGTAGAGAATGTATTCTACCTAGCAGAAAATGATAAAGGAAACATTCGAACTAATGCTAGCATTAATCCACTTTCGACCAATGCATAATAAAATATATGATTCAAAAATACTATATATGATCAAATACTTTGGATATGCCAAGATATATAACACTGGGAATAGAGAAGCCGTCAATAAGACCTCTAATCCATTGTCCAATTAGATCTTGACAAACATGGTACTTTCTATTATATAAAAATCGATGTTTTCACTTCTCTTGTTCCAACAATAGATAATATGGAAATATTTGTGATCAATGCACAATCTAATACGAGGTCAACGACTTATCGATCGCTATAGTCCCTCTATGCCTACGGCAGGGACTAATAACATATCGTATCTTATATTTGTAAAAATTAACATAATGTATAATTTAATTTAATATATTTAATTTTATTGTATGTAAAAATAAAATATCATGGAATATGTTTAATAGATGCTATGTCAATAGAAATGGTTTATATGTTATATTTGATATAATTTCTATAAAATTAATATATCATGTGGAATATGTATAAGAATAATATATCATGTGGAATATGTTTAATGGATTTTAGGCAAATAAAAGTTGTGTAGTAAAATTAAGTGATTGCAAATTTTGATATATTAATATTGTTATTTCTTGATATTTTATTAAAAAGTCTAATTTAAATGTTTTTAAAAAATAAATATAACTATTTAAATACAAATGGAATTGTGTTTAAAACAATTTCAATGTGAAATGAAAAGAGCATAGATATTATAAATTGAACTTTAAAAAATTAAAATTATGATTTAAAAAAAATTAAAATTGTGGTTTGTTTATCATATTGAGATGGAGTCATGTGTCGTGTAAATAGAAGGAAATTTGTAAAGGAGGTCTCAAATTCGATTCTCACCCCGCTTTATTTGTACTCCATACTTACAGAATGTGTGGCATTTTCGATTCCCCAGTATATAAAAAACAAATATTGAGATAGAAATTGTTTTCAAAATTTAAGAAGTTTATTACTAAAAAATTTAAAAGAAAATAATTGTTTTAATACATCATTAAAATTTATACATAGTATAAATAATTCAAAACACATATTTTTAAAATTAATTTGAATTCCATACATTTGGTTTACACATATTTTTAAAATTAATTTGAATTCCATACATTTGGTTTAATAATATTTATTTTTTATATTTATTGAATTTAAAATTTATCATATCAATAATGTATGTTGTATTTTGCTTTGTTGACAAAGAAAACTTTGTGAGAATGATTTATTATTTTTGATATTCTTCACATTGATAAATAATAATAATATATAATAATATTGTGATATATGCAATTTATAAATTTATAATTTATTTGTATAAATAGTTTTAATTGTTTAATTTAAAAAAACCAAGATCAATTTGATTAAGATTTTTTTTAAGTGACATAATAATATTTAATATCATAATATAACTCATTCATGATCTACAAGTTCCCTCTCATTTATTCTACTTGTCATCATGGGAGCAAGATTATTGTTGATTTCTTACTCTAGTCTTCTTCCAAAGACACTTCTTTGTTCCTCTCAACTAACCAATCATGAGATCACAGGGGACTATTTTTGTAATGCCTTGTTTTACCTAACTACTTATTCAAACAAAACTTATTCTTTGAGGACATTTGTTTGCAAATGACTCGGCTAATGACTTTTATTATGACGATCAAACACAATTTTACTTGAATTAATCAGATTTAAAAGGTGAAAATGGTTTAATTAAATGCATGAGATGTTGATGAATACTTATTGCGATGATTGTTAATGTAAGTTGATGATTTACATGAGATTTGGTTATATAGATATTGCAGATGTTGTTAACAATTTCATGAGTTGACAAGGAACTTACATTGACCTGGACATCGCTGACGAGACTTTGAGATTTGAGATTGAGTTAGAGAGTAGTGCTTAATTGATAATTTTGTTTTGTAAAATTGAATTAATTAATGATAAAACTAACAAAGAAAAGGTTTAGTGGATGAAGTGACATGGATTATTCTTGTCGATCTGACTCACATAGGAGTAACGGGGCTATATAGAGTCATACGAGATATTATTATGAGAGGTGGAACATTGTTACGGAAAACAATGTCATATGGCTACGGGTCAGGGCCACAACAAAGTGATACCCTAAATGACCACTCTCAAACTCAATTCAAGTAGTCAATTAAAAATAATTTTTTGCAATAACTAACTTTCAAGGGAACGAGAAGAGAATAAATTTGGATTCTAATGTTTGATGTCGATCTTGCAAGAAAACTTTTGTTCCAACACTCTTCCACAACGATCCTTAGAAATCTCATGAAAACAAAGAGACGAGCAACTACAAGGAGGTAGTTATTTGATAACTAACTAAAACATGATCACTATAATTTTCATAATGGATTCAAATTATAAGATGTAACATACATTAGAAACATGAATCAACACATAAAATTGGATGAGAACGAGAGATATTTTATTATGAACAACATAAAAGTTGGTTACAACATATAATTTTTGAGGCATGATTCCAAAACTAGGCTCCAAGTTCCTCCACTGAAGGCTAGAGATGATAAACAATACCTCAAATACTTTGTGCTCAAACAGGTCTAAGGAAGGAAAATACTTTCTTCCTGACAATATAGAGAGAACACAACTTTTGAAAACAAGGGTTTTCATATGGGAAGGATAATATCATATGCAAGGGGAAAAGGGGACTTGCGGGAATATAATGAAAATGTTAGCATGAAGATGCATTTCTTAGTTCTGTTTTTCCTCCACCCCAAGGCTCCAATTTATACTCATTTTTCACTGTTGGATTAGTTATGGATGGGCTATAGGAGGTCAAGAACCCAAGGAACTCGTCAAATCCACTTGAAATGTTGGGATTTATTATTTTTTTGAGCCAAAATAGCATGTACGCAGGTTGCTAACTGGAAACCAACATATGTACGTGAGATGCTTTAAGAAGGGTCATGTACATCAAGTAAGATGGGGTTTTTAAAGTATTTTAGAGAGTAAAAAGGGGGATTTTGGTCCTGCAAGCAAGGAAAGGGATGTAATTGAGGCCAATGAGTCATCATAAGCATATGTGGTGTCAAACGACGCTATAACATATGCCCCCTAATGTGTGAGGTCAAAGGATCAAATGATGGCCGAAATGCATTACAAAATAGTCATGAGATTGTGGAGGGACCTTGGTAGGAGTAGGTCAAGACCATTTCTAGAAAAATACCTACAATAGAAACAAGATACTATTTTCCCAAGTCGGGTATGCCCTTGCTCAGGAGTGATATAAGTATGGCCACCAAATCAAGTACATTGCGGATCCTTGAGTAATGAAAGCATAAATGATGTCCATGTCCATGAAAAATGTACGCAGTGGATCCATGTGATATATAAAAGTAGAAATCATGACCACAAGAAAAATACAATGGATCAATGCAAATGTAGATCATAGCCACGAATGGATACATGGTGGAGCTATGTCTCAAAATCAAATAAACGGATCCTCTACAAGTACTAATGTCGAAGAGGGTGGTACAATCAATACAAGTCGAGTAGGAGCACAAAGAGGTGATGCTCGTACTTCACTCGAGGTCTTCAAAACAATCCATAGTGGTACGAGCTTACACCATGTGAATAGAGGTGTTGAAGTTGAACACGATAAGACATAATTTGATTATCGATCATTGATGTATACTGTTAACAAACATGAGACAACCCACCGATAATGATAATGGGTGTCAAGGTACCTAGTACAATCTAATGAGTGTGAATAAATGAGCTAATGTCGAACACCTGATAGAATCTATCGATTAGGGGACATTGATGTATTCCCACTGTCAATAGCGAGGGAACCTGCCACTAATGACTGCAATCCCCAAGGCACTAAAAATGACTCTAGACCCATGTCCCAGAGCAATATATGTTGAAGTCAATAGGAAGACATCCACTAGAAGGAGAGAATTAAGGAATCCCCCATCATCCAACATGAGGAGTAGTGGAAGGCCAAAGATTTGGAAGAACTCGGACGAAAATATTGAAAGGACCAAACCAAGGTACGATTGCGGCATATACTATGATGCATGCCCCACCCTCTCCCAGTGTCCGCGTGACATCTACCTATGATATGGAGGAAGAGGAGCATCCCGATCTGGTGTTGACTTAGTGGGATGCATAATTGAAGATGCTGGAGGATTGGTTGGACAATACAAGGATAGAGGAGTACTGCTAGAAGGAGACAGTCATGAAAAGTGAAGAATAATTCCATCTTGAGGAGCAGCTAGATGAAGTTTGATTTGCACCAGCACAAGGAGAGACAGATGAATTGACATAAGCTAAACTGTCAGAGAATATGGTTGAGCAGAAGCTCAGTAACATGGCTGCAGAATTTGAACCTGCAATGGAAACATAGTTACCAACTTAACGAGAACTCTACAGAGTTCTCGTTTTTTGGGGGGTCAAGTTTTTTACCCTATTTTTAAAAATGGTGCTACCGGTAGCACCCCCCTCCCTTTTTAGATGGTTTTTTGATATTTTAAATTTTTCAATCCACAATGTTTCCACATTATTTTTTTAAATGCTTGTTTTTCATGTATTTTCAATTTTTTTCTAATTTTT